>OMLB01064438.1:0-10559 GCA_900302555.1 Myripristis jacobus | reverse complement strand
TTGAAGTGAAGAGCAGGGGTAAAAACTGAGGCTTATGGTTATACCCAGTATTGCAGTTTCTTTTTCAACCGCTTTACCTCCTCTGTCAACTCAGAAACCATGGTATCAAAACAGTTAATACCTAGGCCTAATGAGAGGCGCTCTTCCCAAAATAACACATTTTGTTTGCAAAAGGCTCTTACCATGGCAAAACATTTCAAACATGCAGCAAAAGCACATTTTGTCACCACCCAATACAACTCGCAGTCAAGCGAGTTAATCCAGCCACTCACTTCATACTCAACACCAAAATGCAACATACCCTTTTCAGTCTGAGCAGGTTCAACCTTACTTTTTCCTGTGTGTATTGCAGTCATATTTTTTTTTTGGCAGTTAACATAGTTACATATTGTAAAGCAAGTAGCAAAAGCCAATATTTCCTTCAAACAACTCAACATATGCCCAGATGAGTAGATTCCTTCAATCAGCTCTACTGTACTGTAACACAGTTGACAACAGAAAACAAAATACAGCTATCAGTTTGAACAAGGTTCTCCTGTGTGCTACACATTCAAATGTGAACATACAGTAAATAATTGCATCCAAACTCAGAAAGACTTTAAAGTGAAATTTTACTGTATTGATGGCAAAAACTGAAATACCGTAATTCACATACAGTATTACACAGAAGAACTCAAAGGAGTTGAAAAAAAAATACAGAATACAATTTATAGGCCCCCTTTTTGTAGGTGCATACTGATTGATTGGTGAATGGTGATTTGTGGAAAGGGTAGTGATGCAGGTGCACTAGTGATTTCACAGTGATGCAGGTCATTTCTATCAGCTGTGAGCAAATGTTTTACTTTTGACTACCATAGTGAAGTCAATGGAGTCAGGGCCATGTAAATGACACATGTGAGAAGTGTTGTGCAAAAGAGCGTGAAAAATGTGTGAATCCAATGAAAAGGTATGAACGCATTTGCAAAAGAAAACTTTTGCTGTGGTTTGGAGGTGAAGATGACGACAAAGTGGATCCCAGTTTCATTATACTGGAAAAAGCGATTGAAAAAAACTGTAAGATATATTTTACAACCAGCCCCAGAATCATTGTGGGCAGAAATTATTGCGATACATCCAACCAAATGTTTGCATGCAGAACCTGGTCACAGGTAAACTTGAGTTTCTTACTTTTTCTTGCTTTGAAATGCATACATGCCACTGCTGGACAGAAAAAAAAGAAAAAAATCTTGAGGAAACACTGGGGAACACATCCTTTGAGATGGCCTGTCTTCTTGAGGCAGAGATGGGAAGGAAAAAAATGGCTAATTCATGGCCTATTTCCAGGATTTCTGGGGAAAAAAACAAGGACATGTCTTGGACTTTGTGAAAAAGAGACTTTATTTGCCATTTGCACATGTACAAGACATGCACATTGGAATTCTTGTGTGGATCACTGAATCATGGTTAAAGAAACATCAGTCAAACAAAGGCAAAACAGCTGCAAGGAGAGAAAAATGTATAAATAAATAATTAAATAACTAAATAAAATATATGCCAAGATTCTAACACAATAGAAAAAATACATCCAGAATGCATTAGGAGAGAGAGAGGGAGAGACAGAGAGAACATAGTGAGTGAATATGCATGCGTTGTGTGTTGTGGAGGACATCAGGGGGCAAATCAAATCAAAGCCATGTCATATGCATATTCAGTATGGGAGAGGCCTGTGACACACTTCATTTGTATACTGGGAGAACAAACACATCGCCGTGCACCTGGGTTCAAGGAAGGCAGATGGTACAAGGTCCATGAGCTTATTTACTTGAGATGAGAGTTCTTTACAGATTATGTGCTATAAGTGTGGCTGATGGAGAATTGTTAAGAGACTTGGGATGTGCTCTTTTAGATACTGGAATAGTTCTCCAGGCTTCAGTTAGCATTCGGGAAAATCTTATATGGATGAGGATGGCTCCCAGTTGAATTTCATACTCCCTCTAGATCCTGCCCCTGGCCTAAAATATCCTCCTCTTTTGTTTAATGCCACAGGGTCAGCTCCAACTGCATTGCATTTATTCAAGAAGTTCTACATCAAAGCTAGAACAAAGCTTATTTGGATTTAACAGCCCAAACCTTGGTTTGGTTTCAGAAATTGTTGTTCATCCGACTGAAGACATTTTTCACTTTGACAGTTATTGTATAAATCATAACTGAAGGAATACAGCTGAAGAAGAGTTTTACATGTGGGGTTTAGGCTGTGAATTTCATTAATTTGGCACAAACTGAAACACAGATTATACTAATGACACACATTATGAAAACATTATTGTGAAAGAAAAGAGTGTGATTGGACATTTTTTCATGCTTATCACATTAAAAGGTTAAGTAATGGCCAAATTTAGGCAAGTAAAACAACCTCAGTTAAGTTTACAGTTAAGGTTGGGCAACTGAAACAGTTTAGAAATTAGAAAAAACTTTAATTGAAAACAATATTTGGCTCACAGTGGAAAGCTTAATGGCATGAGTAGTGAAATAATGTACAGTATAGGGCCATTTTGGACACTGACTGTCTTCCACACCTTAATTTCTACTGTGCTATTTCAGAGTTTTTTTGTTGTGTCCCATTCACATAATCCTTTTGTGATGGGGAAATACATCTCACACTTTTCATTCCAAAACTCCAAGCTCATTTCACAAAATTAATCAGACTGGGAATTATCGATCTCCAAACACCCAGTCAGTGTCAAACAAATCTTTCATGCACAGTGACTTCAGTACATCACATAACCTTGATTTCCTTCTCCTTACTGAGGCCTGGCTGAAATATGGTGAGTGCTCTCCTCTAGTGGAGCTCTGCCCATCCAGTTATACTTCTTTAAATGCACCTTGGCTGACAGGTCACAGTTGGGGTATCACTGTACTTATATTCCATTCACTTTTGGTTCTTTTAACAGTTTTAAATTTAGATTTTTTTTTTAAAAAAGTATGTGACTTACCGATTTGCCGCATTATCATTTATCAACCCTCCAACTCAAATATTGGTTTTCTCAATCAGTTTGTCTGAGTTACTACCCTCCCTGATGCTTAAATTTGATAGGGTTATTGTAGTTGGCGACTGGAATGGTTATATTTAGAATCCTTTTTTAAACATTGTGAAATCTTTCAATCTTGTGCAGCATGTCAGTGGCCCCATATATAACCAGGGTCACACCTTGGATTTAGTTTTTATTGTAGGCTTGTCTGTTAATTCCCTAAAAAAGATTGATTTAATCTCCAACCACAAATATTTCACCTTTGATGCCAGTTCTTCTACCAACTACAGTAACTAGGAAACATTTAATCCACTTTCGCATGTTTAATAAGCACTCTGTAGCTACATTTTCCAGCTACTTCTTTGGCCTGACCTATTGCCCTCCTCACTTCACCAACATTACTGACACAGTCTGATGGGTTAATGATTCGTGTACACTAGGCCTTGATGTTTCTGCTCCATACTCCTCTAGGGCTGTCCCAGTTATCAACACATCTCCTTGGATCAATGAACCCATCAGACAGCAAAGACGGGAATACAGAAAAGCAGAAGGTAGGTAGAAAAAATCTAAGCCTGAAGTCCACAACCACCAAAGGAGAGAGCTGTTATTAAATTTTAACCAAATCATTAAAGATGGGAGAACTGCTTGTTTTCCCAATTTAATTAATAGTAACAAACACAACCCAAGGTTCCTGTTTAGTAATATTAACCAGCTTTTAAACCACTCTCTTCCTAGAATTCCTGTCTCTTCAGCTAATGACTGAAAACATTTTATCTTTCTTTGCTGGCAAGGTCGATGGTTTGAGGTCTAATTTCCCCTCCTCTGATTTATCCTCTGCCTTTTTCAGTTGTCCTATTTTAGTTTCCATATTTGCTCCCATTTCCCTGCAATGTCTTTTAAATACTGTAACTCACATGTGACCCTCCTCCAGCCCCAGTGATATCATTACCACTAAATTTCTGAAATCCATCCTGTCTCAGGTCCCAGCCTGTTATGTATTATCAATTACTCTCTCACATCTGGTTACATTCCTGATTACTTTAAAATTGCTAGTATACAGCCACTCCTCAAAAAACCCTTCCTTGATCTCGCAATTTTAGAGAATTATAGACCAATCCCCAAACTTCTGTGCCCCTGCAGTGTGGAGTACCTCAGGGGTCTATTCTTGGACCAATCCTCTTCTCATAACACACACTTTCTTTGGGCCATCTTTTCAGCATATCATACCACATATCATACTGCTTTTATGGAGATGATTCACAGACATATTTCTCAGCCAAACCCAATAACCTGAATCAACTTTCTCCCCTCCACGATTGCTTAGCTGCTACCAAAAATTGAATGTCCCTTAATTTCCTCCACCTTAACCCTGAAAGATATTTTAACTGGCCCTGATAACCTTGCCACCTCAGTTGTTCAGTTGATTGGCCCTCTCCACTCAAATATTAAATCTACTGCTAAGAATCTTGGTATCTTTGACCAGTAAAAATCTTTTGACCTCCATGTTATGCAGCTCACCCAGTCCTGCTTTCTTCAACTAGGAAACATTTCAAAATCAGAAATCTCTTGTCTTCTAGGGACTTTAAACTTCAAATTCACACTTTCATTTTCTCACGTCTAGACAATTCCCTCTATACATGACTCTGTCAAGCCGCTTTAAATCATTTACAGTTGGTTTAGACTATTAACTAGAATGAGCTGTAAGTCCCACAACACCCCTGTTCTTGCTTCCCTCCTTTGCCTCCCTGTAAAATTCAGGATAAACTATAAGATTCTATTGATTACATATAAAGCACTGCACTACCTTGTCCCCAGTTATATTACTGAAATTACTAGCCTCCTTATTCCTCACACCACTTCTCGACCACTCCAATAATCAAATCTCGGCCTCTTACCCAAGATACAAAACAAAAGGTGGCTACGCCCTCTCAATGAATAATTTTCCACAACCTATTCGTCTTGCCGGCTCCCTGGACTGTTCCAAGTGGCTTCTTAAGACTAATTTTTGTGTTTGCATGTTTTACAGTATCATTTTTTCTATGCATTGGCTGTTATGTTCCTTGCACCCATTTAACATGACTCATGGTAAAATGTCACTCTCAGCTTTCATCACCTTGGATGCATTGCTCTCATTACTGATGTTTCTCCAATGATTTTGCCCTGATCATTGTTGGCCTTTGACATCAGTCTTACTGATCGCATTGGTGTTGACAACACCTCCAAAGCTTTATTACTGTAAAGGCAATACCTCAGGATAAACCACAATGGCCAGTATCAGATTTTTTGTTGAGGGTAGTGACAACGACATTGATGTAAGTCTGGCGTTCAAAATAGTTGGAGAAAACAGTATTGATGTCTTTCTGAGTGATGTTTTCATCTGCGGAGTCCAGCTAAATTCAGTCTTTCCCCTTGAGCCAGTTCATCCCAGATACTTTGACTTTGATCGTGATGAATGAACACAGAGGGATGACAAGCTAGCTGAAATATTATCAGGTCTCACCAGCTGCTGATAGCAATAAAGCTACCAATGAAGCGATTGTCAGAGAAAAAGAGATGGAGTTAAGATTGATTCACACTTTACAGCTTTACACTTCTTACTCCATATCAGTAAAATTATACAGCTGCATTTGGGTTCGGCAGCCTTGAGGTATAAATGTCGATCATATTTAAGAAACATTCTTCAGCTTAAATTGGGGTAGGGACAAAAAAGTGACAGCAAGATGAATATTTTGCCATGTCATTCAAAGCACGCAGCCTCACGTTTCCAGCAATCAAGTCACTGTAAGCTGAACCCATTTCATGGATATCAAAATGTTCTGAAGTCATTTTTGTATTTCTCAGACATGCACAGTGTGTCTGTCTCTTTGTGTTTGCCTGTCTCTCTCTCTGTGTGTTTGATACATGTTGTGTGTGCATATATATGTAGACGCAAGTGTGTGCTGCTCCCCCATATATCTGCAGATCACAAACAGCAGCCTCTTTCTAAAGCTGATTTGTTCCATCCTCCATCGGTCCAAACTCGCAGACAGAGCAATTTTTTTCTCTCTCTGATGTGCTTCTAGCTCCTATCAGCAGAAGTCACATTCATTGTGTCATTGTAATAAAATATCATCCAGGATAATCATCTTCAGAAAGTTAGTCTAAGTCTGCTGTACTGCCCATTCACTATTTCCCATGAAAATACTGCCCAGTGCTGTCTTTTCTTTTTCTGTTGCTGCTTAGCTAGGCTGCTTCCCAGAGGCACAGATTTCAAACACACTTCACTTTGTACAACCAGAGGCCACCGTATGAGACCCTTAAGTTTGTTGAGAAGGGAAAGTTTCACAGAGCAGGGTGCTAAGATGCTTAATTTATCAACACTTCCTGTGTAATGCTCAGCTTCACCCTGTCGCAGGCTTTTCTCCTTCACTGAGTGCTGTTACAACAAAACACACACGCAAACACACACCCTGCCTAAACCAGAGCGTCCCTAGCTTGGGGTTTAACGAGGTTAAAGTTTTTGTGGTGCGTTCTGCAGTATGTTGTAATCTTGCACGGCTTGGAATTAGAGCTACATATTTTTGAGCTGACCTGCAAAGCTTTTACAATAAAAAGGGATACAGTATTTTATAAAGTGTTCCGCTGGCAGCAATCCCATTGGTGCCTGTGCATATGTGTGTGTGAGAGAGAGAGAGGAATACTGAGAGACAGAGAGAGAGATAATATATGCCAAAGAGAACTTTGCCAATTCCCTTTAGTAATTAAAATTCACAGAATGCCATGAAATTGTACAACAAACTTAAAACAGGTGTTCCCCTCCTACCTGCACCAAGTGTAGAACTACCAAGAGGGGAAATGTTTTTTCAGCTGTCTACCAATATATCCATTCATCTGTACGTCCTTCACATTATCTGGTTCAACCAAATGGTGATTAAAATACTACTACTAATAAAAACAAACAAACAAAAAACAAACAAACAAACAAAAAAACAAAAAACAAAAAAAAACACCAAGGTGTTAGTTTAGAAATATCTGGATTCTGAAACTGATTCTAGATGCTGTCCTAAGACGATACTTGGCCATCATTCTGCTCAATTTAAATACAGCATAGCCTACCTGTTGTGCTTTGGTGAAAATATAGAAATTTTTGCTTTCTTTTTCCCATAATTTGTGAGGATCACTTTTATATTACAGACTGATACAGTAGATAGACAGACAGACAGACAGATAGATCGATAGATAGATAGATAGAGAGGGAGAAAGCAGGCATATCTGTACACATGTGTAGCATATGTTTAGAGATTAATCTTGTGTGCCTCTAGTGTCTCCAATTCTTTATGAAACTACTTTATCAAATGAGGCTGCAGACAGATGGTCAAAATATCATCAGTCCAACTGAATCTTTTATCCTCTGACATAACAGAAGATGAAAAAAGGAGGGCGATGCAGAGGAAGAAAAAGCAAGTGAGCATGTGCTTGATGTGTGTCTGTGTGTGTGCGAGTGTCAGTGTGTGAATAAAATACAAAATGAAAAAAAAAAAAAAAAAACTGTGACAGTTGGAAATGTTCTTTGTGCGCCTAAACAAACAAATGCACCAAAATCAAATGACACCGGCAAAGAAAAGACAATATTTAAAAAGAAATGCTAAAAGGTGCGTACTTAAATTTGAAATATCAAGATGTTTTTCTAAAACTTAATTTCTGTGAGTGATGTAAGGGATTTCTAGAGGTTTGAACCAGTTGAGCCATCTCATTACTGTCATGAATTAAGTGCCTTGTTCCGTTTTGATTGGTGGCTGTCATTTCTTTCACCCCACTGTCCTCATTATCTTATGTAGTGTAAAGAAATATCTTCATAGCCTTAAGGGGATGCCAAGGAAAGTAGCAATTAAGAGCCTTATGGTTCATTGAGATCATTCTGATGCCCTTTGGAGGCAGTGACAAACCTCTCTCTCGTGTCAAAAGCTTTGATAAATGCTTTATAATCACATGAAGGCAAAGAGAGCATATACACACACACACACACACCGATTATAGCTTTTGAAACACATAGCCTAACAATGCCAATATGACAATAATTAGATTGTTGTCTGTTGTGAAAGTTGTTGTGTATGTGAGAGAGGGTGTAGGTGTGTGTGTGTGAGTGTGTGTGTGTGTGTGTGTACCAGGTATTACTAATATTGTAGGGATGCAAATCTGTTTCCACAGTCATGTTGTGGGGACTTGCGAAAAGTCCTTTAATAAAAAAAACAACAACATTCATTTATGGTGAAGAGTTAGTTTGAAGTTAAGGTAACTTTAGGGTTATGGTAAGGTTAAGGTAATTGTTAGTGTTTAGGGTTAGGTCTCCAGGGTAAGTCTCCAGGAAATGAATGAAAGTCCATGTAATGTCCTCTGAGGTGATGGATGACAGTGTGAGTGTATGTGTGTGTGTGTGTGTGTGTGTGTGTGTGTGTGTGTCCTCTGGTGAATCTCAGTGGTGGGATTAGTGCCAAACATTTTCTTGGTCTTGTGTATCTGAGAGGCTTCACTGGAACCTGAGGCCTGATGGATTGCACACTGACAAAAGAGGATTTAGGGAGAAAGAGAGAGAGAGAAAGATAGAGAGAGAGAGAGAGAGAGAGAGAGAGAGAGAGAGGAGTTGTTGTGTAGTTGTTGTGAAGTGGAACATCTTTGTTGCTGATTAGGCCCCTCAGTCCAGGCACACTCACACACACACACACACACACACACACACACTCATGCAAGCCGTTCAGTGCCCTGTAACATAATTTTAGTAATGTTGTTCATAGAAGATGGGTCAGAGTTGTCTTACAGCATAATTTCTGTTTTCTGTTATATTCAGTAGGTTATTTTGACTGTGCACGGTGATCAGTCGCCACATATGTTTTATTATTACTTTGTATAGAGGAACGACTGCCCCCTCAGAAAAGAACCTTGTATGACAATAACCATTCATTCTAAGCTTGCATTGATTTTGCTACATTGTTGACTGCTGGACACTGCCAGGATGCTTCCCTCTTTATATTTGGTTACTTTGGTTACTACAAAACTTGTACGCTTTACTTTGGTTATCGGTAGCAGTCCTTTCATTGTTGACCATATTTCCCCTGCAGTTAAAAAAAACATCAGTGGCTTGAAAATTTGCTTCACCTCTAAAATTTATCTTGCCATTTTACAAAGCGAAGTCAAGATTTTACTTTGCACTGTAAGTCAAATGGGTCTGTGGAGGCTCGAAGCTGTAATTGTGTTTCAACATTAATTCCTTTAACTTTACTGGGTGAGAGTGGGTGTCACAGCCACTCAACATGAAATTTAGTAGAACCTGTTGTTGTATGATGTGTGCTGTCTTACACAATCACTGTGAACTTTTGTTCAAATCTGAGGAACTCCTCTTGGAGCATGACTGTCAAATTTCCTCCAAATTCGTCTACTGGGGTGCTAAATGATGGCACTTGGCTCCACACATCCCACTTGGCAACATTTATCCATTTACACTAAAGTCAATACAAATAGATGTGTGGGGGGCTTGTATAGCTGTCTCGATCTCATTCACTGTGCAGGTAACATACTGTGAGTGCCAAACTAATCTTTGAACATTCCCCTGCAGCCCCTGACCCCCTGACAGCTTTACATCATTGGAATGTTATATTGGCTTCAATGCCAGACTCCCCGCTTGTGGTAATATTTCTAAATTGGACTGGATTTGGCCTGAATCCTGCAACATTAAAAGCACCTTCCCCTTCAGAAATCAGTGTGTGTGGCACAGGCATAGTGAGGGTCATGTTATCTCCTGCAGTTCAGTGATGCTGATGGTCAGGGGATGAAACAAATACAGTCCTTTGATTAACTTCCTGGTAGCAAGAGAGGTGCCACAAAATCGGGGCGCTATTAAAAGTTCTGTGGCACTGGAGCAAATCAGACCGACATGCATGTATCAAAGGACCCTAACTGCTCACTTCAAATGCATCAAATAGATTGGAAAATCAATTAATCATAACCAACAATTCCAATTTGGCAAAGCCCTAATGATAAAAGTTATAATTCTGTTTTTTTAACTGGCTGTTCTTTCCAAGACCGAAATCTAGAAAAAAAGAAAAAAAGAAGAAGAAGAAAAAAAAAACAGCTACTGTACCAAGCCTGTTATTAAATATTTCCCCCATAATGTGACAATAGGGTGGCAAAGAAATACACTATTAACACACTATCACTCTATTCTTGTAAAACAAGGCAAGGCATTCTTTCGTATTTTATTGTCGCCTTGTATTCAGTTCAGTTCTATTCTATTCTATTCTATTCTATTCTATTGTTTGCTTTTTGGAGCAAACATAAAATTACCCTGCATGGCTGGTTGTGTATGTGTATGTGTGTGTGTGTGTGTGTGTGTGTGTGTGTGCACGCGCGCACGTGCGTGAGTGTGTCTAAATGTGTGTGTGCGTGTGTCTGACGTGGTCTAGTGTTGAACTTTTTCGGATGCACGCACACCCTGGCTCTGTGCTAGAGGGAAATGTGGGCGTTGTGTCTGCCAGGCCTCTTACACTTGGCTTGTCTACATGCATTACTCTGTCTCTC
>OMLB01064436.1:5207-19993 GCA_900302555.1 Myripristis jacobus | reverse complement strand
CTTTAAAGAAGGATGTATGAACCCTACACCAGTGTGTGTGTGTGTGTATACATGCCATGTTTGCGCTTGATATGAGCACATGTGGTGTGTCAGTTACAGGGGACACAGAGAGATTGAGAGGTACTGCCAGGGGGACCTAAAGGGTTCACATTTGTTGGAGGAGTGGTGTGTGTGTGTGTGTGTGTGTCTGTGTGTGTGTGTGTGCTGGCCACCAGTGCTGCGGGGAGGGCCTAGTGTTCAGCAGCTGAGCCTGAGCCTGTGTCCCGCTGGGAGCCGTCACTGCAGTTGGAGCAGGTGTCTGTAGGCTCCTGCACATACGCACACACACACAAACACAAACACACACACACACACACACACCCACACAGGCACACACAGACCAGGGTAAAGGGAGGTGAACTCCCTCACTTTCTCCCCCTCTATCTGTCTTTCTACATGTCCTATTTTACACACCCAACCCTGCAATTTCCCTTGTCTGCAGGGTGCATTTTAGTGTGTATCTCATTGTGCATTACCGTGTTTTTGATCATTAGCTATTTTTCATAACCATCGGCCTTGTAGATGAGACATAAAAAAATAGGCTGGATGTTGATGTGATCCATAAACAATAGTCTATACCCCAGGAGAGCCAGCTGCAACCAACACAAACGCCCACGCCCAGCCAAAGGTCACCTTCCTGTGTTCAGGCACTTTGACCTGGAAGTAATGACCTGTAATTTCACCCGTATAATGGCAAATGGCAGGGCTCAGGGGCTCTGACTGGAATCTGTTCGCTGCTACTTTCGGTGCACATTACGTTTCCATTTATGTGACAGGAGGGCTGCAATCCACTGATTGTGTCGCTTTGACAAACAAATATTGAGTAATTATTCTAGAGTTGGGCAAAAGTCTTTGCTGTGGAAATAAGCGTTTGAAGACCGCCGAGCCAAAAATAGAAAAAGGAAAAGAAAACCATGTGCAACTCACACAGTTATTCCAACGTGCACACACGCAGTTGATATAGTGAATGCAGTGTTGGGGTAGAGGAGTAGGGCTATTTATCCATGGTAGATCGAGGAATTCTGCTGTGGTTTTACCTCAAGTCAGTGGGTACAGTAATACAGCTCAATAGGTTGAATAAAGAAAATAATCTCAGCTGCGGGTGTTCATTTTTCTTCTTTAGCTGAAAAAGGAAAAAAAAATCTCAGGGCTGCTCTTTTGCTTGGTAGACAAAAGCATTTAATTTCAGAGACAAATTTGTTCCCTCTCTTGGACATTGTTTCATATCCAGCTGCAGTTATTTCATGCCTCTTAACAGGATGAATAGAGAGAGGACAATGAAGGAAACAAGGACAGGGAGAAATTTGTATTGTGTCTTCAGTTTTGGGAAGATTTCTGTCTATATATAGCATTATTTGCAGTTGTCGAAATTAACAATTGAGTGATAAAAGGAACATCCGCAGCAGCTACTTGTTTGTACAAAATGATGTTGTAAAATTTTCAGTTAAGGCTAAGGTTATTTTAGATTGTCTGACATAAGATTGCATTTTAAAAGCAGCCTAAGGTTTATTTTAAATGTGAAACACAAGAACCTGTAAAGGAAAAAAAAACTTAGATGGAATCCCATTATAAAAATGATATTCTGATACAAATGTAAATACATCAGCCTGACAAACCCTGACAAAGGAGGTATTACACAGTGCAAGCCTTGCACTGACTTGTCCAAGTCCATGATAATCTGCCTCATATGGCTCAGCTCACAATCACCTCCCTGACAAGATATATGAATTCATAACACGAGCAAAACATTCTCATAAAATGAACATCCAATCTGTTTTTAAAAATACATTTATAGATGATGCCTTTTGTAAACACAACTTGGAGATATCAATTGGAGCAGACACCCCTTTTGTGAGTGAGGACTCCTGACCAGACAATATCTGGCAGCCATTTTAAGAGCAGGGATGCGAGGAAATGTGGCTTATTGCTCACAGCTTAGCGCCTGATGCCGAGGTGACAAACGTTCCCGATACTTGAGTGATTGTGTGCGTCTCGAATCCTGGCATGTTGATGAACAACGCTATTTTTTTCTCCACTCAGAATTGATAGTTTCAAAGCCAGTGCCTTTTTATTGATTTGCTAATTGCTAGGGAGGCAAAGTGTCTGCTGCCACCATGAATAAATGATGTATGGCTGATGGGTGCATTAGCACCAAGGAGTGACCAGTCAAGATGCAGTAGTTAGCCATTAGCTCTACTGTGATATAGCTAATTGATGAATTGTGTGCAGAGCATATGTAGCTAAGATGATTTTAAATATGTGCCAAGCTTGAGTATATTTTTTCTCTCTTTCTTCTTTTAATCAATTGATAAACCTCAGAAGTGTGTTTAATGTAAGGCCATTACCTATCTATCTATCCATCTAGCTATCGATCTATCTATTTAGATATATATATATTAATCAATCTATACAGCAGGGGATTTTTTCATTTTGTCTAGGCCTGCTGCTATGCTAGGTAAACATAAGCTTTTGAGAGTGGATGCTAACAGTAAGTGGTTTTCTATACAGCCAGGGTAAGATGCAGCAACAGCATCATCAGTCCTGCTAGCTATCCAGTCCCATTAATAATAGATGTATTCTAACAGCAGCATTCAGGTTTAAACGGTTTACCATGGAGTCTGCCCTGAGCCGGGACATCAGTGACAAGACTGCAAAGTAATCTAATTTACAGGAACAGAAATATATTTTTGTATGGAAATTATTTCTCTAGGTCGGCCTATTCTGCTTATCTGCCCCTTTCTCTCCCTTTATGTTTGCAATATTAAGTTTACCTGTCTTGCCTCACTTTAACGTGTGTGTGTATGTGTGTGTGAGTGCGTGTGTGTATGTGTGTGTGAGAGAGAGAGGAAAACAGTGAGAAACAGAAAGAGAGAGAGCGCAGATATTCATCTAAGAAGTCCAATACAGTATTTCAGTCAAATGACTTATTCATATCCTCAGTGTCCAATAGTTTTGTTTATTGGAAAAAACATTTCCATACTATTTTTTGTCTATTAAAGAAATGATAACTTGTCTTTGTCTTCAATCGGCTAAATGATTCGACAGCACAAATTAACTGAAACAAGTCTCCAAGCGTGGAGGCATTTAAACTGAAACCCGGTGGAGTTATTCTTGTTGTGTGCTGCCTGCTTGCTTTTCTTCAAGCATGAGAAAGAGTGGTTAAGCATGAAGTGACATTTCCAGATTTGTGCAGCATGGGCATGTTTCGGTCCACAGTGCCTTGGGCCAGCTCTGAGAAGGACTCTGGATGCGTCTCATTTCGAAAACGTTATTCCCTATCAAAAGCCACAGTTCAGCCATTTACACAGATCTGATGGCACTAGATGAGTTTTAAACGTCATGGCAGAGAGCGTGGGGTGTTTCTCCCGCTCACATTTGTCGCATCGCCTGACATCTGATGAGGAGTTTCCCTAAGGGTAGAATGGAGAGGCCACAGTTTGAGAGCGAGATACATTGCCAAAGAAACTATGACAATAAATAAATAAAAAATGGAAATAAAAAAGGCCTAGGCAGTGAACAGCGGTCAAAGGAATCTCCTGTGGGTGGCTCTGTGTGCATGTGTGTGTATGTGTACTGTATGTGTACTGTATGTGTATGTGTGTGTGTGTGTGTGTGTGTGTGTGTGTGCGTCCAATGGGGGGTGGGGGGATGTCGTGATTAAAGCCTCCGCCAGATGGACCACAGCGGTCACCCTGTGAGCATGGATGTACCCCGACCGGGATCAAACACAAACCGGGCTGCCGCCCCCACAGCCCCAAAGCCCACCGGTACATGCCATGACCAACCGACCCACCACACTGCAGCCTGGCTACCAGTTAACAACACAGGTAGTCACCCAGATTAGACTCGAGCAGAGCAGAGGAGAACAAAAGAGCAAAGTAGAATAGGATTTCTTACAGCATCTAGTCATCATGCCAATTCAAGAAATTCCATATATGTTTTTTATTCATTTTAAATGTGAATAAATGCCAAGACAATTGACCCAAATCACATATATTGTGTGAGAGATGCTGGTCCACAGAAGCGGATGCAGGCTGAAGTTGAATGTCACCCCAAGCTGTGGACCGCTCTGTTGCCCAAATGGACACTAATCCACCAGAGTCCTGTTGAGAATACAGCCTCAGTGCCAGGACACATGCCAGACTCAACAGCCAATGCATAGCTAAGCCTCTCTGGGCACCTCCACAAACCTCCTCGCATTTATGTTAGACTGCAGCCGAAGAGACCCACCGCTACGTGTCTTACAAAAAAACAACAACAACAACAACAATATGTTCACTTAATAAAAAGGTGTGAAATAAACCAATATGTTGTTGCTCACACCTTTAAAAGATCTGCATTTTCTGGTATTTTACAACACCTCTAAGTAATGTAGCAGCAATCTTATACCATTTGCTATATGAGGCTCTTAAGAAAAAATGACAATTAATCAGTCTAATGGGAAAAAAAACAGTCATCTCAACATTATGCTGAATTAAACTCCCCCCAAAAGACAGCAGTGTGCTTCTGTAGTTTACATACAGATTGAGCAGGCCTTCACTTTCTATTCCACAGATAGAGACAGAGCGTTTTGCCTCAGTTTTCAGACAGCCCCTGTCACATCTCTGCAGTCTGCAAAGCTCCATCCATACCAAACAGCTTTGAGTTGAAGGGGAAGACAAGCGACTGTGACAAATGCAGTACAGCCTTGTTCCGGGATCAGCATGAAGAATTCATTTCTGATCTGAGGCATTTCTACCAGGGAGAGTGACATAGGCAGGGGTTAAGTTGACTGTGGATCATGCCCAATGACACGGAGGGAAGGGGATGAAGGAGGAAAGCTCCAGCTAGATTAGAGATTTCACCAAAATGCTTGTCTTAAATATATCATAACATAGCACGTGTTGTTTTTAAGTATCGTATTGCACCATGAGTGCACATATTTTTAGCATGGCAAACCCCAGTGGGATTTAGATGTTGATCGTTTTTCTAAATAGAAAGATTATCCAAAGTGAGATGTCAACTCTTTTGCTTTAGGCCAACACAAGAAACATTTTCCTCAAAGCATCAAGCAATAACTTGTAACTTAACCGTCAATAATTAATGTTGAGCTTTCTTAAATCATCTCATCATTTTTATCTCGACTATAGCAGTTATGTTGTTGTCCTTTTTAGTTTGTTTGTCTGCCTGTCAGCAGGGTATCTCCAAAATTTATTTACTAATTTATACAGAATAATGTGGACCAATTGGCCTTGGACTGAGGAATAAGTGATTCAATTTTGGTGGTGACCCGGATCTGGGATTTCCGCCAGTCGACAATTATCGTGTTTAGCCAGAACTGTGAAACTAATGGAGATAGAGACTTCATTCCAAGTCTTAAGAACATGGTCTCAGGGTCAAGAAATCAATTTAACTTAATGGGAATTATGTCTTTTGGTGTAACACCAAGTTGGAGAAGTATTCGTTGTTGGTGTGGCTTTGTACTCTCCAAATGGCTTTTAGTACCAACGTCGGAGATGAACAGAAAAAGTTAACTGTGTCCAAATTGCACCATCTTACCTGGATACAGTAGCGTTGTGTTAATGGCTGTCTGGCGTCTGGGCGTCAGGAAGTGATGCTGAGTTTGTCGCTGGGCAGAGAGACGGGCGAGAGGAGAGGCTCTGACACCCATTTGTTGATTGTTACCGGTGGAAGGTGGACACCTGCCAGGGGAGAGGCCGTCATCAATCTGAGTAGCACAGCTAGATGCAACTGCTGCCAGAACTTCAATACAGCAACTAAATGGATCCTTCAAGGGCAAATCAAAAAGAGCCGAAGTAAGCCGCTGCATACTGAGGAGAGTATGGTCTAGGCAATTAAATGTATTAGGCTCCTCTACAGCATGAAGTGCTGTGATGTTCTGTATTGAAATCAGCTGATGAGTAGTGCATTGTTCCCCGTACCTCTGCTACAATGCCGTTTCTCCACTTTGCTGGTTATTGTGTCCTCTATTATGGTGCTGTTGCAATACAGTGTAAAGAAGATAATTCAGTTTCAGACTGTGTTTTATGTTCTTTGGTATTTTAGTAAAATCACCAGCGGCTGGTTGACTGTGCTCTGTAACTGAAAAGCATGTGCGGAGATCTGTTTTGCAAAACACACAATCCTTCCCAACCTCCTCTTGTTCGTAATCAAGGTATTTTTATGGTACACTTTCAGGTGACACCTCGGCTGGCATCTTCACTTCTCCTCCTTTAAATAGAAGTCTTATTATGCAGAGTGAAACATGAGACAGGTGGTGAGACACTGCGTCTGACAGTTAACAAGACTCAAACTGAGAGCACCTACAATTATCACTGTCTGCACCCTGCATATTCAAACCTGCTATACTGTGTGCGCAATGCTTTGCCTGCTCATTCACACTTAATCCAGTATACAGCTGTATGTACTGCCACAAAAGGGAGTTGTGTATGTACAGTGCAACGCTAACCACACATTCATCCTTTGTTCAGTCCTTGAGGTTCAGCGCAAACCGGGGGAACAGTTACTTGTAATTTTTCAGGGCGTGGCATAGACAGCCTTGTGAGTTTGTGCGTGCATGTGTGAGCGCACTTGTGTTTTCACGAGAACAGAAGCCAGATAGAGTAAGAGAAAACAAGAGTGAGAAACTGGGGAGACTAGCAGGCATGAAGATAGAACGCGCATTTGTTAAGATCTATAAAATCCTTTGTTGCAAGTCAGTCAGCAGCCCTTTGTGGACTGATGATGATTTGCATCAGCAGAAAAGAGAGAGAAAAAAAAAACTCCACAGTGTGCAGTTAATCCATGAAGGTCTGTGAGTGGGAGGGGTTTAGGGTGGAGAAGCAGGGCAGAATGGAGGGCAGGAGGAGTTCATGACAATTAGCCAGCTCTATGCTCTCTGAATTAGAAAGCTGTAAGCACAGGCTGGAGCATACTGCTGGGGCCCGGCCGTTTAAGCTCCAGCTCTACAGCAGTCGCAGTGTCAAACCATGACGCACCTCTGAAACTAAGAGGGTGTGTGTGTGTGTGTGTGTGTGTGTGTGTGTGCATGTGTATGAGCCAGAGCCAATCAATGAAATGAGGTTTCACATTGCTGACTGCATGGCTGGCTGTCCTGGGTTAAAGCCACAAAAGCTTTTTATCTCACAAAACTGTATAGGAGGGAAGAAGTATAATTTACTTTGCTAAAAAAAAAAAAAAAAAAAAAAAGTTTAGTATCGGTCATCAACAGAGGGGACGAATAATGCATCCAATCAATGCTATGCACTTTCATTTTCATGCAGTCTGACAAAATGCAATTAAATAAATATCCAAGATTACAGAAGTCTTTCGTTGCTCCTTATACCCAATTAATCTTTTGACTTTTTTTGCAGCAGTAATGCTTCATTTATTGCTGTATCACATTTAATTCACACACAAACACACTGTCTTACCCGGAGTGTGTTTATAAAGGGAAAGGCCATACCCACAGAATAATAAGCTACGCTGCAGTATCTCCATCGTCCAGGCAGTAAAGTCTCTCAGCATGGATGCCCTTGCTAGAATATCTCAAACCACTCCCTCCATCTGTCCATACACAACATTATAATGCACAGTGTGTACTCTTAACTAGGACATGGCAACAACATGGTTCTGTCCTTCGTGTCTGTATAACACAACTCCATGCAGACGCCCTCCATATCACAAAATTGGAAAGAGGAGGTAGTGTTTATAGCTAATTTACTGAGTAGCGGCAATCATTTCCATTGCTATATAAAACCATGGTCCAGCAGAACAATTTACTGAAATGACACACCATACAAGACAACTGTGAGAATATTTTCACTTTCAAATCATGTTCTCATCTAGAGAAAATATTATTTGGATCATATTTTGAGGAGAGAAAGAAAACTCCTTATTTTCTTACTTCACTGTACATTATGAGGGGGAAAAAAAGATTGCCACCCTCCATTTTCAACCCTCACTTTACAGCCTCTGTGTCAACAGTTAAAGGTTGACGGCAACACACAGCTGTGTTGTGATTCATTTATTACCATGGCTCTGATTTCCTATTCTTAACTGTAGGGAATTAAATGTGACAATAAAAACATGGTTGGGAGGAGAATATTAGAGGCAGTGAGGTGGAGAATGGTTTTCCTGGCTCCAGCCCAACGCCTTTATGAAACTCAAAGGTCAGAGCAGGAGGATAAAGAGGGATGGGAAACTGAGGGTTTGTAGCCGATACTGTTCAGCTCCAAATTCTGCTTCTTTCTACTCTCTGGCAGAAAAGATATGGAGGGCTGTAACAAAGAACGACAGACAAAGATACATGTCTGCTTTCATCCATTTTCTTTGTGTTTCATTCTACTTTACTTACTTGTATTACATACAGTGTGATCTGGACAAATCTCCAGTGTTATACACAGACTGCAAGTACCAGCATATTCTATTCTATCTGAAACAATGGCAAGCTTGTTCAGACCATATTCTCTTGTGTGTACGTCTGTGCACACGAGTGTGTGTGTGTGTGTGTGTGTGTGTGTGTGTGTGTGTGTGTGTGTGTGTGTGTGTGTGTGTGTGTGCGCGCACCTCAGTCTTGCTCGGACCTTAATTGAGGACATGGTGAGGATTCTCATCAGTATGTGAGGCACATCGTTGTGCACCAGCACCTTGCTATGCTAGCTAGCTAGGACAGGACAGGTGGAGAGGTTAGGGGTGAAGTGGAGACTGGAGAGCTTCAGTTCACTGCTCTCTTTTTCTGCCCACACCGGCCTTATCACTCATAACACTCCATCTTTTTCCCCCATCCTCTCTCTCCTTACTGTTTCCAAGCGAGAATTCATTTGTGTGGCAACCAAAGTGGCTGAAATACATTAATGTCCCTTACAAATCACATTATATAAATCTAAGTGTGACATTATACAATACCTGCATAATGTGCAATTATAGAGCATCATTGTAGATAAGAGTGTATCAAGCATACATAAAAACATCTATAGTGAACAGTATCTTTATAGGTATATTTAGCATGCAGTCCTAGCATATCCTAGTAAAAACACCACCAGTATGTAGACCTGAATTGCAGTAGACAGACACAGCAGTTTGCTGGATGTGCTGATTGAGGTAGTTCCTGTGTGAGGGTCTGTCTGGAGCTGGGAGGAGCAGAGAAATCCCACTGGGGTTAATGGACTTCCACCAGTTACATTAGCTCTGCCAGGCCTCACACAGCCTTGCACTAATTGAATCAAACCAGCATGAGAATGAGAGATGACTTGATGACTGCCTCTCGCTGCTGTGTTGAACACAAAGGAAAAAGTACGATTATGTGTTGGGGAAACTTGCGATGTTTTGATCCCTTGTCAGGCAACCCGAAGAAATTACTAGTGTAAGAGAATTTCCTTTTAAGTCGGCACTGTGACAGTATATGCCCGCACCTAGAGCACCTGTATTCGTGAGAGTGTACATATTCGGAATGTGTGTGTGAGTGTATACAGTATGTAGCGTGTGCGTGAATTTTTCTGTGTCTTTGTGCACACAGTACATATGCCTGGTGTGCATGCATGCGTTTCAACATGTGCATCTGTGTGTTTGCAGGTGCATGTATGCGTGTGTACACATAGGTGTGTGTAAGCTCGCTCAAATACTGCTGCCTGTCAGGTAACCGAGTTACAGGATGCAAGAGCTCCCTCTTCTTGTCTGTCTGAGATAGGGACCAACTGGAGAAAACTGACTCCAGACAAAAGCTTTGCTGCTGGGCATTGATAATCGGCTTTTGTTAAATATTTACAACTAATATACCATAGTGAAGATTACTGTGTCAGATTAAACAATAGACAAGTCCTAATTTGATAGTAAGTAGCTCAGTAAATAACCTGTGAGATCTTCTGATTGCAAAGCATTGTACCTAAGGTTGTGCGGCCTGCTGGTTACACCACCGTACACACAGTCAACACTATTTTAAAACAGGCATTTTGTTTGAAGAGGGCATTTTGGTTGGTGTGTGAGGAGTATTATAGACCCCTCTATGGGTTTTTTTCATGAACATTATTATTATTATTATTATTTACCATATGTGGAGGAGAATCGCACTGTTGTTGCTGGTTGTTGTCAGTTGTAGGAGAGACTACTTACATAAGGGGAAAACAAACACTGCAGCAGCGATGCAGATAGCCATATGTCTGCATGTATGCTTACTGTCAAGAGGAGATGTAGGACTGCGCCTGTTAGGACACTGCGGCGGGTTGAGAATGTAACTTAGTGTGTTGCTGATGGTTTTTGGCGGGGGCCGTCACTGTACGGAGCGAGCTGCTTTTGCACGTGGTTATTATCAAGTGTCAGGTGTGAGATTTTGACTGTAGGGCTGGGATAATTACATTCATGCTGCCGGGACACCTGGAGTTCTCAGTAGCATCCTTTATCGCTCCCCACACGGTCCTCCCCCGTTCCCCCTGTCGTGGACCACCTCTCCCTCCGCCAGTCGCATCCGCGAGCGCACCGCCCCGCTCGCGCCTCCTGCAGCCAATAAGAAGCTGCGCGAGAGGTGACTGGGTATTCCATAAATGGCTTGCTAGGGAAAGGTGGGGGTGTTTGCTCTGTCCTTTTTCGTGAGAGGGGGAATATCTTATCCCGACGTGTTGTTTTGTTTTAGTGTTTTGTTTTGTTTCCGAGCCCGTGTGTTTCTCTTTCTGTTGCGGTGTCCCGCCGCTGCAAGCTCCCCGTGCCTCCACACCCACGGCTTCGCTTTTTTTTTGTTGGCTCCGTAGACTCACCACTCACTACGCCGGTTCATTCATCCACTTCACCACGCCGCCGCTGCTCCATCCGATTGTCTTTGCTGACTGAGGCGAGCTGACCGTCAATTTCTCCGCCGAGAATACCCTCACCGCCCGTAGCACCAACAGCTTGTCACAAGAATGGTCATGGTGAGTGGAAGGCAATAGAAGAATGTTCTGTAGTTTAAGATGATTAAAGATGTTTATACCTACATTCAGGAGCCGGTGTTACTCATCTATAGCCCACCGCAGCAGGCAGACAGGTAACGGGTATCAGCGCGGTAGTGATTTGTTTTGTCTGTAGTCCTGCGTGTGGATAGCAGCACATGGTCCGTATTTATGAAGAGAGGTGCAGCTGCCTTTTCTATTTCTTTTATTTTTGTCGTCTTCTTTTTCGTATCAACGACGCATAGGCTAAATAACACCGCAGAAGAGTTAAATGTTTCTTATTTATAGATTAGGCTACACCTGCCTGGACAGGTGTGTGCCTCAGACCGCGCCCGCGCGCTTTTGTGTGCGTGCACGCGTTCGGAATGGACTTTAAAATGACTGTACACTGTAAACTATTTACAAACAATCATTTCCGTTTGAATCATCTATTACAGGAACGCGTTTTGCTTTGAAGCTGATAACTCTAGCTCAATGTACAGTCATATTTGGGGAGAAAATAAAACTAAATCAAGGCTGATATGGAATTCCTTAAGGACATTAATCATAGTATTTAGCCTAGTGTTTTGTTAGATGAAAGCAATAATCAGTCATTACATAATGTATGTGTGTGTGCATGTGTGAATGAGTGGCAGAGAAAGAGAGAGAGAGAGAATCTGTATACACAGTGATGTAAATGTACAGAGGATTTTAACATGCACCCAGTAATAGCTAATTTATATACACAGTGTTGCGCAGGCATCCTATTACCATAGTGCCTGAGGCTGCAATCACTCTCCTAGAGCTCTGCTCCGCACTGCTCTGCCCGGCTCACTCAAGCAGAGACCTCAGCAGCGATTGATTGCTTTGCTGGGATTCAGAAAGCCTTTTCTCTGCCAAGCCAGGCTGAGGCTGGCGTGTGCCGATGAGGGCTGAGAGCCAGCCAGAGAGCGAAGGTGTTAACACTGAAGGAGGGGGAGGAGAGGCGGAAGTCTGACAGGCAAGCTGAGAGGCCAATCTCAGACTTTGACAGGGGGGTAGGGGGAGAATGGGCGGGCTCTGACCTTCCAGCTGAGCAGGCGACTGGGTGGATGGCAGTGGGAAGGAGGGAGGGAGCAGAGAGGGAGGGCTGGAGGAGGGAGGGAGGGTTGCTGCAGCCCAACACTCTCCCATCCAAGCTCACCATTCTCCTCTCAGCATCTGTGGAAGAAGGCGATGCCTGCTGTCTACGCCACCAGCACGCTGCTGTCTGCTCACTGCTGAGACTCAGATCCATACAGAAAGAAAAGGCAGAGAGTGATAGAGAGGCAGGAAGATAAGGAGAAAACTCCAGAGGAGACTAAGACAGGGAGAGAGAGAGTAAAACAGATAGTAAGAGATTTTTTTTTTTTTTTTTGCTGAGGCGTTGCTGCTGCTGTTGTGTGTGTGTGGAGAGAGAGAGAGAGAGAGAGAGACAACGGCCGGCGGCTCCCAAATGGAGTGGAATGGGTTTAAGATGGTAAGGAAGAAGGCTGCAGGCAGCCTGCCACTATACTCCGCTGTACATTGCTAACCATGCTTTTAATTTGGGCAGCCAGCAGTGGCTAGAGCAGTAGATTAGTTGTAGTGTTGGATATACTATCATCCACTGTCAGTATTTAATGTATTCTATTCTGTTCTGTTCTATTCTATTATGTAAGTACAGATACTATTGCAAATGCACTATTTGCTGCCTGAAGTATGTGGTTCTTTCATGCAGTGTAGAAAGATACAGGTTAGACTGGGAAGGGAGGGACTGGGAAGGTTTATGGGCAAGATGTGAGAGGGAGGCAGATGAAGGGACAGAGGCAGATATCATGCTTATAGGAGAGGTGTGGAGGCAGGGGTAGAGGTAAGGAGAGTTGGAGAGAGTGATAGAGGGAGGGAGGGGTTAAATCGGGAACAGCACCCATTTTATAGTGAAGAAGGGGGTGTAGGAATCCCCCTTTTCCCTGTCTTTGCACCACTCTGAAATATTTACCTGCGTGTTGTACCGCAGCAGAGGTAGAATGCACATTGTTGATGCTGAGCGTACTGTAAAACGGCAGGCAAACTGGACTTTTGTGGATCTGATATTCATGTATGCAAAGTACTGCGTGTTAATCATGCAAGGAGACATGTTATTTGTCACGTTGCTTGTGTACATAGTGGGAGTGTGTGTTTGTGTACATGTGTTGTGCCAGAGCCAGAGAACGGTGGAGTAGGTGTGTTTGGGGGGTTTTGCGCATGCTTGAATTACAATAAATTTCCATGCTGTGCAGTCTCCAAGTCCCAAGCTCATCGCTCGCGTGCGTGTGTGCGTATCTGTGCGTATCTGTGCGTGTTTATGTGCTTGTGTGAGAGTGTGTCTACATGAGAGAGACTGTTTTAAGGTGTATAAGTAATCTGCATCTTTTAGCTTCCAGAGACTCATTTTTAACTTTGCACCCATCCATCCATTCATCCACCCATTCATAACTGCCATGTGGCAGGCCGGCTGACTAACAAATTTAGCGATGACATTTTTATCTAAAATTATTTTCACCTGGCATCTCAGAGGCAATTTCCATAATGCTGTACAGTTCATATTCATTGTAGACACTGCGTCACCGTTACGGCCACACAGTCAGCACCATTATTTTAAATTCTACAGGCATCTGTCTGTTTTCAAAATGGTGCTCTTGCCATTAACAAAGCGGACTGATTCACTTTTGTATTAGCATCAAGAACGTTGGGAGCATTATTCATTTGTCGGCGGGTAAATGTTTGATTGTTTGCGTGCTGGCTTCTTTCCCTCACATGCAATCAAAATGCTAATTGAAAGGAAGGCGATTCCCCAGCTTGGTGACAAGGCTAGTGGTGCTAGCTAGCACCACCGTATCTCCCTGGACACTCGGTGCTAGCAGCCTTGTGGAGCATAGATGGAGGGGCTTGGCAGGAATACAGGATTGAAGGAGATGGGGAGTGTATGGGGGAAGACAAGAGGAAAGAAAGAGGGGGAGAGCGTGAACAGGGAGACAGATATACAAACAGATGGGGAGAAAAAGTATGTTTGAACGGCTTAATACGGAGTGACAAAGGGTGAGAGAAAGGGATATGAATAGCAAATAAAAATTGAGAGAGGGTGTATGTGAAAGAGCTACAGAGATAGTCAAGTATACATCAGTTTTAGTGATACACATATTAGATATGAGTGTGTGCCACACCTTTGCAGCCCCCTGATGGGAGACAGTGGGGGACCTGGGCTCAGAGACAGGCCATCTTTTCACCGCACACACATACACATGCACACACACAAACACACACACACACACACACACAAACACACAGTAGCTCAGTTACCCTCAGGCAGAACACCATGATCCCTGTCCAGCCTCCCACCTTCCAGCTCCAAGGTTACACATCAATGCTAACAGGGTGGGGTGTATCAGGAATTAATTAACCACAATGCACAGACTGAATGTGTGTTAAATGATTCAAATGTAACTGAAGATGTGAGAAACATGTCAATGAGACAGAGGCGAGGGGTGATATGTGTGTCGTATATTATTATTGGTGAAATTACAAGAAGCAATAAGGACAGTTCACAGTCATGCTGTAAGGATCAATGGATTTTGAAATAACAAATACAAGCAGGGAGGAGTATTCATAGAGTGTGTGTATGTGTATCTGTGTGTGTGTGTGTGTGTGTGTGTGTGTGTGTGTGTGTGTGTGTGTGTGTGTGTGTGTGAGAGAGAGAGAGAGAGAGAGAGTGAGAGAGAGTCACTGTATTAGAGGGGGCAGCACGAGTGACGTGTGTCCAGATGCAGAGTGACACGGCTAACTACAGCCTGATTAAACAGCAGACAAATGAAGAGAGAAAGAAACAGAAAA
>OMLB01064435.1:18036-35625 GCA_900302555.1 Myripristis jacobus | reverse complement strand
GTGTGTTGTGTGTGTGTGTGTGTGTGTGTGTGTGTGTGTGTGTGTGTCTGTGAAGCTTATGTGCTTGATTATATAGGCCTATATGGATGTACAGAATGTGCAAATTTAGAATATGCTAGGAATTTTATTGTGTCTGTGTGTGTGGGGGGGGGGATCACATTATATATACATACATTTACAACATACAGTTTCTCTCATGGAAGATGTGGCGTTTGTAAAATAAAGTGGCTAGTGCCTCGGACAGCGAAGCGGCAGCGTTCCTACCCCGATTAAGTAAAGGAAAAGTATTCTCGAGGATTAACATGAACAATGACGTTTTACCTGAACGAAGAGAATTCGTCAATACCAAAACAGAGCATTTCAAATGTTGTCCCCGATAGCAACAACCAGTCTTTCTGAGCCTAGCCAACCTGTGTTGACATGGGAAGGCGAATGGGCGGAGCATGTTCGGTTTCCGCTTCGTCATGTGACGTCATGTAAACAGAACCAGCTGCGGGGAGCGGAGAGCACCACTGACTAATCACAGTTACATGTTCAGCCAACGCTGGCAAAAGTAGTTTGTTTTGTTTTTCTTCTCGTGACTGCGTGGCCAAGTTAACGACACATCGAGGTCGGTTATCGTACTTCGGGTATTATTACTCCTCGTCTGGCCTCAGACCGCTGTCAACTACAGGCAACAGTTACAGCAAGTGTGCGGAATACGAAAGCGGAAGGACTTGCGGTTAGCATAACGTTAGCAGTTGTACTACTAGTACGGTAGCTGCTAGCAAGTTAGCTTGTTGCCTTTGCTGTCATGGCTGAAGTTCTTCGACATTTCATTTCGTAATTGGCCAAGAGCTTGTCTGTTTTCTCACGCCCAGCGTCCATTTCTACTCTGGTCAAGGCTGAGACAGAGGCGGCTTGGGTTTGAAGACTTGACAGCGGTGAAGTGCAGTCAGGGTTTTTTGCTTTCTAGCGGCGACAAGGGTGTGCTTCAGCAAGCTGGAGTTGAGCTCAGCCTGGGCTTCCTGATAAGATGAGCTTACCATACTGACTTTGTGCGGTATGTTCGTGCAGCTGTAATTATATTGGGATTCATATCGGTCTGGTGCTATAATTTGCACAGTGGGATATCTCAGCCTCGGTTCACAACAGGGAGTGTCCTTTCTCCTGCCAGCGATGCTGACCGACAACAGGTAACGCCAAACCCCGTTATGAAATATCGTACTTATTAATTTTTTGCTCGTTAACCATTGCCTGTGATATCTTAAACCGGGTGAAATAGAGACAAGTTAATCAATGAGTTGTCATTTTAGGAGCGGCACATGTGTGATCACATAACTGTCAGAGGGGGTTTCTATTTTTGGTTGCTCTTCACATGTTCCCGGCCCAGTCTCTTATTATCTTAGCAAATTTTCTCTCCTCCTCCTCCTCCCCGTTGTCTCTCTTCATGCTGTCCATATGTTCGATTTTTCTTGTTTACTGGCTTTTTGTCTACATTCCTATTCATGCTCTCTCCCTCTCCCTCTTATCTTTTTCGATTCCTTTGCTCAGAAAGCGGCGTCATAGCTGTGACAGTGAAGACACACAGCTGAATCCTCAGGCCAAGAGATCAGGGGGGGCCCAGAGTCTGCTGGTGTCTGATTTGGGACGAGATGTCTGGGATTCAGAGGTAAGACTAGGTGGATCTTCACCTTTATCTTAGTGAATCACATAGGCATGATGGATTTAGTCAAAGCCATCTAGCTGCATGTTTATGAAATATTGGTGTGTCTGCTTTGCTTTTGCAAAGCAGGACTGTGAGAGAAGCTGTTCCGGGAGCCTCTGCGTCCCTTGGCTCCCCTACAGATAAATACTGTTAAGCCGCAGCTCCGACTCTGAGCCTGTCTGTGTGTCTCTGCCTGTATCTTTGTAGTCATCCAGCAGTGACAGCAGCGGTGGGATCAGCAGTCCAGAGAGAGCCATGTTAGCCAGCAGTAGTCTATGCACACACAGCCGGAGCAACTGCATTTCCCAGAGCTCCCTCAGCCCCCAGCCTGAAGACTCTGCCAGCTCCTCACTGCAGGGTTTCCATGGTGACGGCAGCCACGTCTCCTATGACCATATCAACAGAGTCCTGAGGGAGGCACACTTCAGCAGTCTGCAGACCAGGGGTCGACCGGGCTCGACATGACATCGACCTCTGACCCCTCTCCTGACCTTGGTGTCCCTTGCCCATCAGTCCTGGCACCACTGGCACAGCGGCTCCTCCTCAAAAGCATCAAGAGGCACAATCAGAACATGGGGGAGGGAATAATGCGTGGGGAGGTTTACAGTTTCGGGCATGAAGGCTCATCCCCACATCATAATGTACCGTGTGTCGAGACCATAAGCACATCCGCCTTTCCATGGCCCAACCACTGTGGTTCTCTGTGCTGTTTTGATGTGTGTGTACGTGTGTGTGTGCGCGCACCCCAAGCACTTTATAAAGGGGTATCATTCTCTTTACATGCGTCTGTTGATGCGTGGACATTTTCATGGGTGCTAATTACAAGAAACGTGTGTACGATCCAAAGTGCTCGCAGAACTAAATAAAGCTAAGCACTTTATCCAGTAACTCCACATTCTCCTTAATCAAGACCTGGTAAGCCAGTTATGTGTTCATATGCAGAAGTTGGAAGTTGTTTGTTTATGCATCTATCTGGTGATCCCCTTCACAAAGGCAGTCGGAGGCTGACCTGTTCACTCCAAAGGAGCATTGTTAAAACAATCCAGTCGAACCATCTTTCAGGCCTAACCTGTTATATCTGACCAAAGTGAGAAGGAGCAGACCTTTGCAGTTGGTTTCAATATCAAAGAAAGGCCAGAGTGTATGGGTGTGGAGAGGCCAGTGGATTTAAGGTAATGGAGTAGACTCTTCATGAGCCTTGCCACCAAAATCCAACCTCAAATTAGACTCTGGCTAATTTTAGAGACCTGTGAGCAAGCACTGGCATCTGCAGCTCCAGCAGTGGTATACTCAGCACAGTGCTTCTGACAATAAACAGGCCCTTAAGAACAGGCTGATTTGTTTTGTAGTTGTTTACATCTTTAAACATTTTTACTTGTCTTATAGCCTGTGCAGTATGACCAATACACTGTGTTGCGAATCAGATAAATCAAGAGTTGTGACATTAATATTGGTGCTTGATATTTTATGTCATTTTCCATTTGACATCAATAAATAAAGTTGGGCTTTTGAAATGTTGGAAAAACTTAAGTTGATTGAGTTTTGTCTGCAACGTGCCACTGACAAATACATCAACATCCATTTTTATCGTAGCTGGTGCTGTAAAAATACAGCAAGTTTTATTGTTATGCAGCAAACTAGTACTGTACATGTGCAACAGCATGGCTTGAGCTGATACTGAAATATACAGTTGTGAAGAGTATATTGATCATATGTACCAGCAGGTTGCATTACCGTTCTGGGGTTTAATTTGGGCTGCATTCCACAGTGCAAAACACAATGCAACAGAAATGGTGACAATGGTAGTAACGGTGGTTCAGTGATATGCCACTTCTTATCAGGTGGTACGAGTAACACTTAATGAGATTTTGATCTTAAGATAGTTTGCACTATGCTGATTGCAGCCCAGATTTGCTCTCATAGACATGGACACACAGAATAGCTTCTTCTTTCCTCTGATATTTCTCTTGAAATCTTTTAGGCATAGACATGCACTCTACAACCAGTCTCACTGGTATGTTTGAATCAACAGGGTGTAAGGTATAATAAATATCTGCAAATCAACACTCAAATGACATTTACACTCATGTAATAGCTTAGTACCAAAAAATAACGGAAGACATAATTCCATATTCTAGGTTTCTGAATCCATTAGAAAAAGCAATTATAGTGCAAACTACAAATCAAGGGATATTCCCCCTCAGAGAGGTTCAGGGTGTGCTGCCGAGGCATACGAGTATTTTCAGTTACTTAAAAGGAATCCTGAGATAAATAACTGTCAACGATGACCTGTAATTCAAGACAGTAATACATGAATACTTAAAAAATGAGACTCCCAGCCTGACAAACTTTAGTGTCAAGTAAACCACTATCTCTCTCTCTGAACAGTTCCCACAGCAACACCCATCCGTACCCTCAGTGACTTGTGTGTCCATGATGTTTGTCTCCAAGCTCAAACCACCCACTGCTCCAAGTGCAGCTTCCAATGAGGCACCACGCAAATGAAAGCAACAGAGAATGCAAACAGCCCGAAGAGACCTTCTCTGTCTTGCTTTAACCGTACAGATGTGCAGTTACAGAGGTCGGTTTATAAACTGAATCTGTGCTGATTTTGAAAAGAAACGAATGTAATGACATCATTGGTTAAACTGTTATAGTTCGGTTGAAATAATGGTCAAAAGTTGAGAAATGAGAAGGCCGATACTGGTTGGCTGCTATCGGATGCATCCTCACACGCTGGATGAGCAGCATCCATGGAGTTAGCTGGGCTGTCAGGGTTATCCACAGCTCGGTTCTCCATTGTGTCTTTTGGGGTTTCTTCCATCTTGTCCGTCTCTGATTGAATGTCTTCTCTTTCTGTGGGAGGCCCGGGACACAGCGGCCTCCCCCTGCTCACCAGCTCCATGCCACTGAACAGGGACAGTTTGCTGGGACAGGGCTGGGGCTCAGGGGGAGGAGGAGAGCACCTATCTGTAAGGAGCTCTGGATCTTCCACCGCAGATTCATCCCCAGCCTCACTAGTCCTGACAGACTCTGCCTTGCTTATCACTGACTCTTCCTCAAGACTGGAGGAAATATTCTCCTCCTCCTCCTCATCCTTCATCAGCCCCCCTGTTGAGCCTCTCTTGGTCAAATCCAGACCAGAAAGGGAAGCTGTGGAACATGAGGGTTGGGTGGCGCCTCTGGGTGAGGGGTCAGACTGGAGGTCCTTGGTGATATGAGCAGAGTGGGAGGGTAGTAAAGGGACAGAGCAGGTAGGTGTGGAGAGCAGCTGGCTGTTGGGTGCAGTATCCTGTCTGGGAGCATGCAGAGGTCCACCCACCAGAGCCTCAAACTGCCGCAAGATCTGGTGGGAAGAGATAAGGACCACAAAAAAAACAACAACTTACTGAGAGTATTCTGCGGCTCTGTTATCTTTACATGTCTACATCCTCTACAGTTCCTCCTATCTTACTGTCCCTTTGGCTCTCATACCTTGGTGGCTTTGTTGGCCACTGGTCCAGGAGGCCCCTCGCTGAGCTGGGCCAGCTTGCGTTGAGTTGCGCTGAAGATTTGCTCCAGAGAGAGGAGGTCAGAGGTCATGAGGCAGGCTACAGCGCACAGCGCCCTCTGCAGGAACAAGAAGAATACAGAGCGTATTACAGTCTACATTATCTTAAGGAAAAGGAAGATACTTTGAGCTGCAGGTGTGGAGAACCACTGCAGTTAGACAGAGCTAAAATGGCCCTGGAACAGACCAGTTATTTACAACAGGGCCAGAACCTTAGCTTACCCTTAACCTGAGAAAACCCAAGACTAAATATAACCATTTCTAACCAGTTGAAGAATGTGCAGAATTAATCTGCACCTGCAGCTCAATAATATTGGGAAAAGCAGAATCTTTGAGGCTGGGAAGTATTGGTTTTACCATTTGAACAGTGTTTGAAGGCTCCTGAAGTCTGCTACACAGCAGCTCCACCACAACTTCACAGTTGAGAATGGAGCACCTGACAACCACGAGAGACAGAAATCAGGCCAAGTTGTGAAAAGGATTTCCAAATGATAACTACATTACAACTATACTGGAGGGGAAAGAGAGCAGACAATGAATAATTTAAGTATCTGACACAGCTACTGTATCCTCGGTCTGATTTTAGAAACACTCACTCCTTGATGAAGTGCTGGCTTTCTTCCCTGGACAGGAACACTCTGGAGCCTTCAGTCAGTTTGCTGATGAGCGCCACCTCCTGGCCACAGTCCCCCAACTGCATGGCTTCCACCCTTGGAGACATTGTTGAAGAGAGGAAATAAGAGCGATGTGAAGACAGAGGACAAAGAAAAACAAAAGTGAGATAACACTGCAAAGAAAACTGTAGTATTAGTCATACAAGAAAACTGAAAATAAAAGTGTTAAAAGTGAAATTTGCACTAAGCAGCATTGCAGGATGGCAGCTCCAAATGGCAGCGAGAGATTACTGTTCAGTACCCAGAAAACAAGTTGCATGAATTTAGCAAACTGTACACAGGCATATGTTTAACAACCTGGTCAACATAATGTGATGCCTCACACCAAAAGACATTAAAGGGACAGGAGAGGCAGAGGGAGAGGAACAGTGGTCTCTCTAGACGGAGCGATCTCATTCTGATGTTCTATATTTCACTCTTGTTTCAATTTGTCAAAAAGATTTAACCGTACTTGACGCCTGAATTTCATTTCTTACTGACTGCAACTGTAACAGGTTCGATTTGCTGCTCACCGTTCTGATAGATCACCGCTGCTCTCTCTACTGGCGCCTGATTGGCTCCCGGTGCCGGCCGACTTGCTGCCCACAGAGGTCCTGCTGTTGGCTGCGATGTCCTGAGAGGAGTTGTGAGAGGAGCTGTTGCCACTGTCCATCTCCTCCCAGCCACCACCAACCTGCCCCGGGCTCCGCTGGGCAACCGCTGTGGTGAAAACATACAAAGAGTCAGGTGACTAGTGGATACACCAAACTTGATAAAGAATTATGTGATTGGCTTGATCACAGCTTTATAAGAATCAGCAGCACATCAACAAATCGCTTAGATGCAGATGCTGACTGGCTGATTTAAATGTCTTTTTTTCTCAATGTGAGTTACAGCTGCAGGTGTGTCTCAGGTCAAAACCCAGAATCAAACCAACGCATGATACCCTAGCAACAACCAGGTCTAACCTTTGGGTCTGTGAGGGGGTAGGTTATAGGCACATGCTGGCACTGCCACCTCTATGGGCATGGAGGGCGCCACCACAGCCCTGTAGTGGTTGTCATGGAGACGGATGCCTTGGTGCTCCGTTGGGGGAAGAACGGCACTGGCCACGACCTCTGCTGCCTTCTGGATTTTGTCCAGTAGAGTGTCACTGCCTGCCAGGATGCAGAAGGACAGGACACACGGAAATTTAGGAAATACTTGCCAGCTGTTACGCACTCAGGCTGAGAGTGTGTGTGTGTATGTGTGTTTCTTTTTCCTGTGCAAAATGGCATTGAGGCAGGATATTGAGACCGCTGCTCCCCGTCACTCACCTGTCCCCTGCTTCCCTGGACTGTACCCAAAGCCCTGCATTCCTGACCTGTGGGAGGACACTGACCCCATACCTGAACACAAGGACAGACAAAATTCATGCCTCTAAATTTACAAAAGATTATGACTGATGGTTGCAGGCAATAGACTCAGATTTCTCTCTGACTCAAGCTCTTTATAGTCTCTGTGTTATTATATAAGTGCAATGTGTTTTTGTCTTTGTAAAGCTGTTTTGTGCTACTCACCCATCGTTGGAGTGGCTGGAGCACATGGGGAGAGGCCACTCTTGGTGGAAATTGTATCAGTGAAAAGCAACCGGGCCACTTCCTTTGAAGAGAAGGGTGGGTGTGTATGTGTAGATTTGCCGAGGAATAATGGATTTAGGAATGATAATGATGACAGAAGGAAATCTGGGTCTCACCTGTGCTGTGTTCCTGACTTTCTGGTACAGTGCGGTGCCATGGATGGGATCAGGGGGGCCACTGTAAACTTAGGGGAGAACAGAACACACAGCAGCAAACAACAGTGAATACTCCTGCGGCAGAGTAGACATCGATGTTTGAGAGTTAAAGAAGAGATCAGTGTCTAACCTGATGCTTGTTGGATGAAAGTGGAGTTCCTTCTGAGTTCAGTGAGGAAATGATTTGAGCCATGGCCGCAGAGATGGACAAAGATCTTCAGCACCTGAAACAACAGAGGAAGGTGTGAAGTTTCCCAAAGACAAGAGCGGAAAAATACCTATGACTTCACTGAATGAGCAAATGAGGTAATGCTGACTCACACATACATGTGCACTATCATGTTCGGATGAGTATTCAGCTTCACACATTACATCAAAATCAAACAGGTGGTTTCAGGGTGGTAAGTTGCAGACTGCCACTGGCTGCTGTGCCGCTCTCACCTTGAGTTTGACATGACAGGACTCCACCTGCAGCCTCTCCAGAAGATACTCCAGCAAACACTGACCACAACCCAGTGACTCATGGGAGATTTCTGAAGCGCAAGTACGGTTAAGGACATGACGAACATGGGCCTCTGCAACATATTATTTACAGAAGTATGATCTTGGCAAAGTAATCCTCCCAGTGAAAAAGATGAGAAGATCATTTGGAGATGTGATGAAGAAATCTGTGTTTTTTTTATTTGTTTGTGATGGCCTGTCTACTTCATCAATAGATCTATGTGTAGAAAATGACAAAGGATACTTCCAATCTCTTGGAAGAGGTAGCCAGGACAGGGCGTTTCATCATCTGCTGTAGCCTTCATCAGAGTTGGCACCTTGAGTTAGTGAGGGAAAATGATGCACAGTGAGAGATGGAGCATGACATTCAAATGCCACATGACATCAGGCGGGCTGCTCTGCTCGCCTCGGTTAGCTCTTGGCCGGTGCAGAGCCGGGGGGGTGTCAGCTCGAAACCCACAGAAACATGACATGCAACACCACTGTGTGTTTGTGCGGTTAGCTAGCAGGCTACCTGGGCTAGCGAGCTGCTGATGGCACAACACAACTAACCGCAAACGCTCTTTCGTGGTCGCGACGCCCCCGTTTAACTATCAGCGGTATTCACAGGCAACAACAACTGTAAACGACACTTACTTTCTGAAGAAAAGCAAGTCGCTCCATAAATGTTGCCATGATTTTGCAATCCAGGCTGCGGGATACTCATCTTCCTCTTCTGGTTGCGATCGTCTATGGTCGGGATTTGAAGGCGGGGCCTGAGCTGACAGCTAGCCAATCGCACAACACGAAGAAATAAACCTAGATTCTATTGGTTCTCTTATTTTGCGTAACGTTAAGAGGCAGCGAATCACGTCGAAGAGGGCGGGGCTCACACGTTGATTGCTACAACTCTCAGCGAATCACATCACAGGATATCCTGCCGTACGTTTCCTTGATCACAGGGTCAACAATATGGCGCTGCCCATGGTTTATGAAAATGTTTCGCCTACTGTTTGACATTTTTGTTCATTTATGTGTTGCTCAAAGTCAGTAGAGTGAGAAAACAGCATCCAGCAGAGCAACATCTGCTCCGGAATCATCATTTATCCGCCCCAGCGTGTCAGCCGTCCTCCAGCACCATGTCTGGGCCGAACGTGTGGAGCCGCAGCCGGGAGAGGATCCGCCGTTTCCCGGAGCTTTTTGCGCAGTGTGCGGGAGAGGTGAGGCCGACACCGCACGGAACTCCTGGAAGGAATACTCCACCTTCCTAAATGAAAATGAAATGAGTGTAGGAGAAACTCAATTTAAATTTGTAATGTCGTTTTGCTGTAAGGGCCACACGATATGGACAAAATTCCCTACTTCAGTATTTCTGCCAAATATCTCAATAGCGATACGATATACGATATGACTATGGCTTCACACCTATTTTAAATTTTAACTGTAGCAACAGTGTAAATTAAGCATTCAAAAACAGTATAATAATACCAAAATGGGTGTAGAATTACTTCACAAAGTATTTTATTAACTATGCATAGTCAATAAAACTGTTGTCTTACATTTTGATTTATGATGGGGTGTTGGGGGTTGAGTGCCTCGCATGATTCTTTACCATCAGAATGATTTTGGTAAGAGGTGCTCCCTCTGTCAAAGTTAGGATGAACTCCCCTCCTCTGTGACTGTCCTTATGGCCAACTGTTTTGGCCTGATTTTAACATTCACGAGAGCATTACGCAGGCTGGATTTTTCCTGTGCCTGATGCGTGCTCTGTGTGACTCAGGCAGCAGCATATGGGAAGTGTGTGGCAGCTACGACCACAGGCCGGCAGGAGCTGACCAAGGACCTGTGTGCCAAGGAGTTTGAGGCACTGAAGATCTGCTTTACAAATGCAGTGAGTGGCTAATCTAATCATCATATTGTGATTTTGGCAGGTGGTTATATCGAAATTTACATCTCTTGCTTTGTCTTACAGGCCAAGAAAGCAGTGAAATGAATGGACTCCTCCCTAGGTGCTTGTTTCATGTTAGGTTCCAGCTTTGCAGTGTGAGAGTGGGATAGTCACTCAACCTGCCAAAGGTGTGTGAGAAGATGAGTTTTCAGGTTTTTAGTGCTTCATGATGCTTGAAGCCAACTCTCAAAGGCTCAGTGGCAGTACTGCCACTGCTGTGGTGCTGTAAACGAACTCAGTGTGTATGGTGGGTTGAAACTTGAGACTGAAAATCCAGTGACGTTGTTTTGTGGCATAATGGAACAACAAAGACACTCCCTGTTGCTGCAGTGAAGATCATAACTAGTCTCTTGTACTATTCCTGGGTCAGAAAATACACAAACAGCAGCAGCAATTATGTAATTTAAAAATGTGAATAAAATGACTGTTGCAAACACAAACCAGGGTTGTAAAACAGAAAAACTTCAAGTTGTCAATGCGTTATTTCACCATTTTTTTTTCATATTTATTTCATGTTCAAAAATACAATGCACTTAGAAAATCTATCAGAAAAATAGCATTTTGTACAAAGCAAAGACCAGATATTTGTGGAAGTGCTAACTGATAGGAGTTTTAGATGAAAACAAAGTTTTCCGAAAAGCTTGGTTGGTAAGAAACACTACAAACAGTCAATAATTCATCGTAACAGTTTACTTTTTTTCTGACCAGTTGCTGAGTTGTTTCCAAGGAAATTAAGATAGGCACATTGTAAGCAAAAAGGGTCACAAGCTACATTTCCTTTTTGTAAAACATAGCTTCTGCAGCATATGGATTGAAAGGCACTGAAATTAAAGAAATACTGAAATGCAAAAATGAATAACTTGGATAGTGGATCCAGATCATCTGGATCAAGCTGCATCAGAGCCCACAGTTTACAAGATTACACAACAGTACCTCACAGCGTTGGCAGGGTTGGAATTCCTTTAAAAACAAAACAAAACATTACTTTCATTTGAAGGATAAATTCAAAGGTAAATTCAAAGAAACGTAAAGAGCAATTGCTCATTAATTAACATTTCAGAGAAATTTACAGTATTTACATGTCAAAGTAACAATCAGATACGACTTAACCAGGAATGATCAAAATTCAACGAGTAAAGGTACAAAAAGGACACATAAATCGACATAAAGACAGATTCATCATCAGTGGAGAGAAACAAAGGAATTAAATGGACTCAAATACAGCCACTGGACATTTGTTCTCTCAAAACAGTATGGTCTTTGCATAGATTTATATACATTTGTCCTAAACATTCACATGAGAAGATAAAAATAAGTTAATATTTACATAAAATAGCTCTTCAATAAAGACTTTGGATTATTTCCAGCATGATACGTAATATTGAAACAAAAACTATTACAATCCTCCCAAACCACTGAAGGAACACGAGCACTCAGTAAAACAGCTTTTGGTTTTTTAGCAACAGCAACAGAATGACATGGAGACACTGAATATTAAATTCTATTCCCTGTAGACATTTCATGTCTTACTCAGTCAGTCCTTGAATATGACAGTGTGAACAAGACGTAAAAATGCCCCTGTTTGTCCATACATTTCAAAGGGCAAATGTAACAGTAAGGTGAAGGATTCTGGTCCACACTAGTAGGAGTTTCTCCAGGTACACAGTATGTGGCGAGTGTGTGTTTAGAGCTTGTGTAGGATTTGCTGGCCCACTGAGCAAATTGTGTGTGTATGATGAACATGCTACACCTCTTCCTCAGCCTTGGAGGCCTGTTTAATCTGCCGTGAGTGCACCATTGCCCCCGCCAGTAACTGCCCCTCCAGGGCTGCGTGCAAGTCTGAGCCCCCCAGCTCCAGCAAGGGCTCCAGCCCAGCCATCCCCCTGGACACCCTGACCTCTCCTGGTCCCAATGCCCTCCGCCTCCGCCTCAGATCTGTGTCTCCCTGGTCCCTGGCCTTCTCCTGGGACCCCTGAGGCTGGGCCTTGTCTTTGATGGCCCCATCTTCCACATCTTCTCTAGGGTCAGCCTTAGCAGCGGCATCTTCTTTGAGGTCTCGTCCTCCTTTCTTCAAAGCCTCGCCGTCTTCTTTCCCAGCCCCGTGTGCGTGGTCCGCAGCGTCTATGGCTCGCTCCAGCTGGGCCAGTTTCTCCCTCGTCTCCTCCAGCTCCTTCTCTTTCTTCACCCTCTCCATTATTTCGTTGTCTAATCTCTCCAGCTCCTGCTCGACTTTCTCAGCTGCTCTCTCTTTCTCAGCTATCTCATTGGCTGCCCTGTCCTGTGGTAGTTTCTCTTTTTCTGCTCTCTCTTTCTTCAGCTCCTCTTCTCTGGCCAGGTTCTCCCTTCTCTCCCTTTCCATACGTTCTTTCTCCACTCTAGCTTGCACCTCTTTCTCTATCCGCTCCTTCTTGAGCCTATCTAACCGCTCTTTTTCCAATCTTGCCTGGACTTCTTTCTCTATCCTTTCCTTATCTGCTTTCTCTTTCTCCACGGATTCCTTCTGTTTATCTAGGTTTTCTCCTTCATCTTTAGGCAGTGCTCCCTGCTCATTTTTAGGTATGGCCTGACCGTCATCAGGTCTTCTTGGCCGCAGTGGTACTCCCCTTGCACCCAGCTCTCTCTCTTTATGGGACTCTACTCCAGCTACCACTGCTCCCCCTGCCACTGCACCCGGGTTAATGTGCTTATCCTCCTTGTTTGCCAGCGGAGCTGCTACATTAAGGGCCCCTGCCTCACCACTCTTACCCCCAGCCTGAGCTTGATTTTTGGGCACGTGAGGCTCAACTCCTCCGGCCTGTGGAGCTCCAGCTTGGACCGTGGGCTGCTTGGGGTCTGGAGCCACAGCAGGGTCTTTGGGTTTCAGTGCTCCACCCTCCATCACCTCATTGTGTTCCTGGATGCCTTTCTCTCCCTCACCTTCAGGAGCACCCCCTTTGCGAGATAGAAACTTTATTATCATCCATTTTTTTACATTAATATTTAATTGAACACAACCTGTTAGATCTGTGCTCTGTCTGTCTAATGTGGGCGTTCACTTCTACAAAAATGACGTGCATACTTACCTAGGGGCATCGATGGAACTGGTTCTAACATTTCAAGAACTGATCATAGCATAACATTTCACTTAATGATTCCCATTATCAATTCCCAGGTTTGGGTTTTTGGTCAGTATTCTTCCTGTTCGCTTCTTCATGTGAGGTGATTTTACTGCGTTGGGACATACAGACGTCACGCAGACAAGCTTGCAAATGCAAGTAGAAAGACTGCAGCAAGAATCCACTCCAGTGTGAGCTAAGCTGCTTGAACCGCCAACACCTTATTTTTTCCCCACTCTACCATTTTCATATAGCAGCTGTCTTCCCAAAGGGGACCTCTAAGCAAGCACTTGGTTTTTTGAAAATGATGTTCTTCTTACAGCAGAAGAATACCAGTAATTGCTCTAATGTTTCTCTATAACAGTACAGTTCATCTCAGCTCTTTTTGTGGCATCTTTTCTCAGTATCAGTTCACACTGAATTCACTTCACACAACCATGAAAATGTGATGTAAGTGTCAAAGTGCTCAAATGCAAAGCACAAGTGTTGTGAATTGGAATTGGGCATGAATGTAGTGTTCTTCCCATCACTCCCTGAAGAGCTTGCTCCATTTTGGGAATTGATAAGGAGAATCAATAAGAAATTTAATCAGGGTCAATCATCATCAACACTGATAAAAACGGGTCAATATCTAACCCTTATACACACCGGCAGGCTGTTTCTGGTGGATCTCCTTGTGTTGCTCTTCTATGACAGCCAGTAGTTTCTCCTGCTGGTCCAGAAGTCTCTTCTGTTGCTCGTGCTGCTCCTTGATCACCTGCAGCAGCACCGCATGGTCCAGCTGGCCCTCTACAAAGAGACACAAAGACAAAAATGACCAGATATACAAATGAGTAGCACATAGACAGGCCCTGTAACAGCCAAGAAGAAGTTTGTATTAGCTGGATTAGCATAACAAGATGCTAGGGGATCTGTGATAAACTTCAAGTAGGGCCAGCCACTAGGCGAGCTGAGAGAGGAACGGTATTAAACAATGCAGGTTCACAAGACACAGATTAAGTCAAGAATACATTTCTGAGTTGAGTTTTAATGGTCAGGACTCCACTATGGCTTAGTACCATAACAAACATACATTTTTAGGGTGCTCTGTAACATAAAAAATAAACTAAAGATGAGCAATAAGAACTGTACACACACACTATGTTAGAGGGGGAAGTAGCTGGGATTGGTAGGGGTGAAATAATTAGAGGTAAAGAGAAGGCACTGGTGACTAATTGCTCTAGTGTTTACCTCTAAAAGTCATACATTACCGAGCTGCTGAATGAGAATTACACAACGTTAGAGAGACAGACTGAGGCAAAGAGAAAAAGAAGCGAGTGAGAATTCATACCTGCAACCAGCTTTTTTATCACTGTGACAGGAGTCCAGCAGAGAAACAGAATAAAGGGAGTAAATAAGAGGGAGAGAGAGGCAAAAGTAAACAACAGAAAGAGAAAGTCAGCAAAGGCAAAAAAAAGACTGCCAAGTGTATTAAGCCAACTTAGTCGAGAAGCAAGAAAGAAATATATCTGAGTCACCCTCCTCTGTTTCACTTCATTTGTAACATCAAAAACGTGTCCGGCACAATAAGCAAAAACATCAGAGATGACGATTACATGAGATAAAAGATTAGCAAAGATAGGCAAGGAAAGAGAAGCAGGCAGGGCCATGAAACAGCATGCTGCAGGACACAGCAAATCCCCTTCTATCCAGTTACAATATTGTAACGTAAGCTGTAACACCTTCAGATAACTTCCTCTGTTTGATATCATTAATCGGTAATGTTTGATGCATTCCACAAGTTATTTTGTTATTTTCCTGGTGTTGCCACTTTCTCTCAATCTGCCCAGTCAACTTCTACTTCAGCTAGAAATTTCCTACACTTCCCAGAGGGACTTTCAACAGTCCCCATAGAGGAGTGATGCACACAGGTGGAGTGAGTGACAGCAATAGTATAGGAGGTTTTTCCAGTTGAGAAAAAAAGGAGTGTGGAGAGGGACAAATGCAGTGCTTTTTCTCATGCTAAAAATAACAGATCTGCATTCTGTTCTGGTCCATTGAGTCTACTGTTGGTAGTTCTGCCTATTCTACACACAAAAAAATTACAAAACTATACTGTCAAGCAACAAAATGGCCCCAGAAATGCATATCACTTTAGGGTGTATTTTTTTCTTAGTACAATAGTATAGTAAATAGTACAATAAGTACATTCTCTTCCAGGTCTGCTCCCCTTGATTTAAAATGATTCTACTCCATCCGCTCCCTTACCCTCCATCTTGTCATCTCCTGTGTCTTTGCTGTCTGCAGCTGGAGCCCCATCTGCAGCAGGACGGTGTTCTCCTTCAGGAGGTGGAGCTGAGGGATCACCAAACATCACAGAGTCAATCTTAACACAAAGCCTTTAATGCAGGCAATTCACAAGACTCGGGAATGTGCTATTTTTTTTTATTACTCTCTTTAGAAACTCCTATTTTAACTGTACAAGATTTGTGACAAATACTCACGCTTGGCTGCAGCCTCTGGACCTTTGCCCACGTGATCCACTGCAGCCTGATCAGCCACCACAGCTGCTCTACCAGGATCTTTCACAGGGTCCACTTTGTCCTCTTCTTTTCGTGAAGGAGCCTCCTGCTTTTTGCCTGGCACCGGCTTTTCCAGTATCTCATTCGACTCGACTTCACCTCCACCCATGTCCACCTCCTCTTTCCTCACCACCGCTACAGCAGGTTTCTGTTTATCCTCGCCCGTCTCTTCTTTCTTCTCATTTACTAACTCTTGGCCCCCATCCTCTTTGGCCTCTTCCTTTTCGTCAGGTTGCTTCTTATCGTCCTCCAGCTCTGCATTGTTCTTTCTTGTGTCTATCTTAACCTCATCGTGAGGGATGGGCGGTTCGTGTCGATGGGCCTCCCCCTCTGGCACAGCGACACCTGGGGAAACAGAAAAGACATCACTGACTTTACAGAGCTTATCCCAATCCATGCCATTGTGAAAACCTGACTTTACTGAAGTCAGCAGGGCCACTGAAAGTGCCGTGGAGTTGTGGGCGGGCCCAACAAAAGTGGCGTTACCTCCTTGTTTTGGTTCTTTGTTTATCATATAGTTCATGTAAATTCTACGAAAGATTCCAGCCAATTTGGCCTCCATACCAGCGTCAGGGCGGTCTAGCTGCACCTCCTCCGCCTTCTTCCTCTCAGGCAGCTCTACTGGGCCCTTAATCTGAGGGGGTTCCGCTGGGTCCCTCTCCACAGGTTGGACCACCTCTACAGCGGGGGGTTTAAGTTTCTCCATCTCCTTCTTTATTACAGATTTTTCTATGCACAGACATACAAATCATGCCCTATTATAACGTACAGTATTTTGAACAGGAGCTGGTGTTGTACATCACTTACATGAAAAATTACTTTTGCCAAACTTGACCAAACTCTCGGCAAAATGACAGGATAATTAAGCCTGTAATTAAGTCCTTACATTCTAGTTTTACACAAACACACACATATATTTTGGGTGCCCACTGGAACTTTTTTCTCTGTAGCCAAGCTTTTAACTCACCTATTTCCACATTTTTTTTTCATGCAGACCTAGGCAAAGCTCTTAATATTTAAGATGTAAGACAAATTACTATTTAACTGAAAAATCACATATATGACATGTCATCAAGCACAGGTTTTTCTTTTCACTGAGAAATGTAATAATGTTGTCATGCAATCCTGCCAAAATTGGCCATGCTGTGTCATGTTTTATCATAAATAACTGTAATCCGTTCCATCCTGCTTAGATCATAAACACGTCCACTAGATGGCAGCAAACACTGACAGACGGTAAAGGAGGACACACAATCGGTACCATAAACGTGAGCGAGAGGACATGAGAGAGAAATGTAGCCAAATTAAAACTAAAACCGACAAACAGGAAACAGGTGTGGAAGTGGGCCCACATGGGTTTCAGATAGAGCAAAGATGGAAAAAGCATGCAGTAAATTGAAATTGGGTTAAGAGACAGGAAAAGAAACAGGAAGAGACAGCGCAAGAGAAAGAAAGACAAAGATTTTTCTGTGTCAGGAAACAGATAAGAAACCCATGAAATGAAACTGGTGTGTGAGGCTGGAGGTGTAGAACTTTGGTCTTGAAATGTGGAGCTCCTTTTCGTTTTAAATCACTCGCTCCCTGCCTGCCTCTCCCGTTTCAGCCTCAACTGGAGAACGCCAACTCTCACGTTTCCTCCCTGCCTCATCTCCATTTGTTGTCTCCGCACCCTCCCCAAACCCTAGGCCCGTATCACCCCCTTCCCTTTTTTACAGTCGGAGCTCGCAGGCATTTTATAGCTGCCACAGGAGATATGGGGGGGATGAGGGGAGGTTGGTAGACAATGTATTTTGGGGGGTGGCAGGAGAAATGAACAGAGAGGTAGAAGGGTGCAGGGGATG
>OMLB01064435.1:1045-18016 GCA_900302555.1 Myripristis jacobus | reverse complement strand
AGGGCATCACTCTCGCTCCATCAATGTCAAGCACTCAGCGCTGTTAGATATTATCAAGAGGTTATCTCCTAGCTCTGCCTGTCTGTCTATCACTCACCCAGTGTCGTTTTCCCCATCTTTTCTTCTGAGATGAAAACCCCCCTTTCTTTCCCTGTGGCTTTGTGCCTTTGTTTTAGTCTCCCTGCATCGGTGCTAAAGGCTCACATTCACTTTTCAGTGGCCTTCTAGGACACTGCGGCCCATGTCTCCAAAAATACAACGAGCAATAAAGATGTCTCTCCTGCCACTGGTGTCTTTTGCATAAAATAATTACATGCAGCATTGCTGTCCACTTTTAGACCCCATCTCTGGCTTCGGCCCGTTGAAGTAAATGTTTCCATGCCTCATTAGTAAACCACTTTCATCTGCAGTCCATCAAGTTGATAACTGATTGCAAGCCATTACTGCATGTCATGATGGTTTTTACCGTGCAACTCACCGATGTCTGACAGCAGCAGGTTGCTCTTGTCGGGGGCTGGTGGAGGCGGGGCTTGGATGTTGGGGGTGTAGCTTCTGGATGATATTGACAGTGTAGTAAAGGTGCTGATCAGCAGGATGCCCAGACCCACCCACAGCACCAGCTGCAGGCCAGGGGAGAGGGAGAGAAGCAGCAGAAAAGGTCAGACAAGGCAAATAATTCTTCTATATTTATTCACAAGACAAAGTGCAAAGGTCTATGTCACCTGCGCAATGAGGCCGTTCTTCTGGATCTTTCTGTAGATGAGAGCAGGACATATGAAGCAGATCAGACTGCCCATGGTGGCTCCAGTCAGACCCAGAATGGTTTCCACTGAGAGGAGAGGAGAGAGAAAAGAGGTGGGGTTCATACAGTGTTTTACCACTGCTTTTTTTCTTAAATGACTTTCTTCATGACTTTTCCATGAATTTTAGCTCAGTTTCCATGAACTAAGAAGCTGTTTTTTAGAGCTGCCATCGAAAAGGTGTTTTAACACTGTGTGTGTTGTCAAAGTCGGTCTATATTGCAAATCCTGTGTTTGCTGTAATCGCTTTTGCAAATAAATAACAGAAATACACATTTCAAGTTCAAGCTGAGACAGTTTCCAACTGGTTTGACCGAAAATGTTGATTTTAGTATTTAGAGATTAAAATATTTTTTCACCAGACTGAGACAAACTGATGTATTTTTTTTAAGTTGGTAAAAAAAAATCTTTGACAGAGTTGCTGTTGCTTTATTTAGATTTCCATGACTTTCCCGAAACTTCGTAAAACAAAATTAATTTTCAATAACGTTTCCAGGGCATTGAGAGTATATTTTGAAAGCTACTGACTTCTTTTTTGTGACCATTTGAACCCTGACAGAGCAGAGGCAAGGGAACTCACAAGGATTGTGCTCCTGTACAGCTCAATGGGCAGAGTGAGGCACAAACACTGCCAGGGATCAGAGGTTTGACTCCAAGTAGGCCACTAGTGCCTGTGTCTTTGGCTTGGAAACTTGAAATACCACTCCAAATCTATGCTCCCCATCACCAGCTCCATTCATCGCCTGCCACCACCCTGCCTCATCCTCCAGGCTCAGGTCCTAAGCTCCAGGCTCTAGGCCATGGTTCCCAGCTCCTGGCAGCGGTGAGCCCCGGCCCCACCCGTCTCTGTGGACCCGTCTGGCTGGGCACTGGGCCCGGGACCCATTGTTCATCCAGAGGACGGAGGCCATATTGTCTCCCTCAGATTTAGTGTCCATTCTCCCCGGGGGCCCTACCGCCCTTCTCCTCACTCTATTAGTCTGATTAGATACACAAACAGTCAGCCAAACACACCGTGTGAGTGTGTGAAAGAGAGAGAGTGTGTGTGTGTGTGTGTCCACCCAATCAAAACTTTAACAAATAGCCGCCATATAAAAGGATGAATAAAACATATAAACTAACCCTAACCTTCACATCTCCATCATTCTGGAGGTGTTTGTAAGAGGGACACAGAGAGAAAGAGCCAATATGGGTGTGTACATGAATTTGTGTTTGTGTGCGTGTGTGTTTGTGTGCATGTGTGTATGTGTGCGTGTGAGTCTCAGAGAATAATAGCCCTATCTTCCCGTCTGCCTGTCTAAAAGGAGATAAAAGTTAGGGCCCTGATTTAAGGACTGTGTTAGAGTGTGACAGTCACTGAGTCGTAAAGTCATATTCACACACGTCGTAAAGCTCCCCGACTACTCCGCCTACATAAAAGAACACATGCACCTTAAAGACCTCCAGTCAGCCAGCTACACACACGCACACACCACACAATCTCAATCCATTCAATCCACGGACGACTGTTCGCACACAAAGCACACACACACACACACACACACTGAGAGTGTACCGTTGGGGATGAGAATGCCTCCTAGCATGGTGCCAAATACGATGCAGAGGGTGATCATCTTGAAGCGCAGAGGCGGCATGTAACCTCCGGCGGCAAACGTCCCATCTTTCTGCTGTGGGAGAGGAAGACAGAAAGTGAGAGGGGAAAGACAAAAAAAAAAAAATGTAGTTGCATCAGCCTAATATGAAAGTGACCTCAGGGAATGATGCAGCAGTTTCCTGTATGATTGCCAACCACAATAAGGGCACACAAAGTCACTTCTGCTATTATTATGTGTTTGACGCTCTATAAAAACTATATATGGATACTGGAGCGTGAATGAGCTTTTTGTGTATGTGTGTTTAGTATGTGTGCCCACCTGCTGTTCGAACAGCATGGTGTTGATGGCCTGGCGGCAAGGTAGGATCATCATGGGGAATCCCACGGCCACTGACATCATGAAGCCCACCCGGATCATCTCCGTCACCAGGTTGGACGGGAAGTTCATCAGCACGTTGCCTGCGATGTCCTCCGTGAAACTGACATAGCCGAAGAAGCCCACCTGAGGAGAGGAGGGACAAGGAAGCGGCACGGGAGGGACACAAGCACACGGATGGAAAAGAAGGAGAGAGGAATGAACGTGAGGGAGAAGAGGGAGAGGTGTTTCCCCAAATAAAACTGGGGTACATGTGCATAACACCTCTGCTGTCCAGTGAAAACATTTACAAAAAGACAACTCTACATTCAAAATGATACGCACATAATGTTTGCGTTGAATGGGTTTCATAGGTACAAGAAATATTTTCAACACACTAAGGATTAAACTTAGATAACAAAATGAATATGGGGGTCTGCAGGTTTTATAGAGGTAAATCCAAGACTTTTCACAAATATTTTAATTTCAGCTGCAATGATATATAACTCCAATTTTGACACTAACATAAACAAAAGATAGAAGCTTTTACACATTTTTATTCAATCAAAGTATGGGTGTGGCTCACTGGTCTGATTTCTCATCTGATGGAGGCCCCAGGCCGAGACATCATGTTTTATTAATGAAGCAGGGTGCTGCTGAAAAAGAGCACCCGTGCTCAGCAAACCTATCCTGCATAAATAAATAGAGCAACATACATTTTTCTACAGCGCAAGTGTCACATCTATTTTTTTTTTTTGTCTGTGACTGGTTCGATTTCTCATGAGATTAACAGTTCCCCAAGAATCTGAGACATTATTAAGACCTCTGAAAGCTGAGTTGAAATAAGCAATCAAATTCAAGACATTTTAAGGCTTTTTCCGGAACAAACAAACAAAACAAAACAAAACAAAAAATTCCAGGTTTCCAGCAACAGTGACGACTAGTGTGAACGAGCAGCAGCTGACATGCGCGGAGCCGTGTTTCCACTCACGGTGATGTAGAAGGTGGTGACCACGTTGAGGGACGAAGTGAAGATGGTGCTCATGCGTTTGACTGACGGTTCATCCAGGCTGTCGTAGGTTGGCAGCACCTGCCTGTGGGAGAGAAGCAGGCCGACAAACACCACACTCCAAATGCCACATCAGACGGCACCGCACTTAGAGCCTTATTGTGCATTCATGTGCTGTCGGGACAACTCAATACACAACTTTCCCCACCAGGAAATACCATTTGGACGTCACAAGTTGGATATCATGGAAAATGGAGTTGCAGATGATGTAACTGCAAAAACGGCTGACAGCATGCAATTAAATGCCAACCTATATAACTGCTTACTTTAAATTTGATAAATCACCCTATGCATCTCTTTTCCTCCTCATTTTTATGCAGGTACTGATTACAGCTGTGAGCATTTTTATTTTTTGAAATAAAGAGCCAAAATAAATCAAAGACTTCAAAACCGTTTTTATGTTGTACTAAAAAGTACATGAATGCACGAGTCAGATGTCCAACTTCACAACTAGGAGAAAAGTATATCCACGGCGCACATGAATGCAATATTTCAACACAATATTCAGCATAGATAAAACATGAAAACTCCAACATGATCTCTGCTTTGTAACTTCAAATTAATGAGTGACTTCAAATTGACTGGAGATCAGATTTTTTTTTTAAATTATGAATGCTGTCTTTTTTTATTACAGCACAAAGGGCAGATGATTTTCGAAATGGCAGATGGAAACAGCGACAAGCAGTGGGGGGCAGAGTGTGTCAAGTGTGTGTCTGTGTGTGTGTGTGTGAGACACAAGTAGGTGACAGTAGCCAAGGCCAGCTGAGGTTGAGACTGAGACTTGTGGTGGGTATTATCTCTCGCAGATCTCCCTGTCTGTCTGTAAGCCTGTGCGTCTGTCTCTCTGCCTTTTTGGATGTCTGTCATATTCTGCACCGTACTATAAGCGAGGGGTTGGGGTCATCGGCACATTAACCAGCGAATTTACAGGCCTTATATATTACAGCCAGTGCCTGGCAGGTTTTAGAGCATTATAAACTCTCCTGGCAGACTCTTTGTGCTCTCCTTCTCCTTCTCCTTCTCTCTCTCTCTCTCTCCTTCTCTCTTTCTCTCCCTCCTCTCTTTCTCATGTATGAGAGAAAGAGATGCAGAGAATGAATGAGAGAGAGAGAGAGAGAAAGAGAGAGAGAGCAAGAAACCATAACTCTCCCCTGCCTCCGCTTCTCTCTTTCCCTGTCTCACTTTCACACACACCAGTTTTATGAGCAGGCACTGTCCCATGGTGCTATTCTTTGACGCTTGTTTAATCTGCGAGCCAGTAAATCTCATAGCCAAGGTTAAATAAAAAGGCATATTGTAAGTGGGGAGCTAAAAGATCTAACTGCCACTCAATAGTCCTAACTCAGACGCTAAAGTGCTTTTTATTTGCTTAACATTGCCTTGAATTGTTTTTTTGTTTTTTGTTTTTTTAAAAAGCACAGGAAATTGCGTCACCAGCGGACACAATTCCCTTTCTCTCTCTTTAAAAAATATTTTAAAATAACTTCTACAAACTTCAAAGATGCAGTATTATTTAATAGTATTATTTTTTAAATGTAATAATACAACGATAAAGAACTTTTTACAGTGCAAAAGTAAGAAACATAAATCTGGCCATGGGAAAAAACAAAAAACAAAAAAACTGATGCAGCGTTAGACTGCACACACCAGTTGTTGTTCAGCCCATACTTTCCGATAAATAAATTTCGTCTTGAGAGGTCAAAGCAGCAATTTCTAAGTATTTTTTATCGAAAAGGTTTCATTTATGCTTCGGAGCGTTAAAGCACAGGTGTTTGTGTGTATCTATGTGTGTGTGTTGGGAAGAGCAGGGGGCCGCACTGTCGATAATATCATTAGTAGCATCACAGAGGGACACTTTCATCACACATGTTTTTCTTTGTCCCCATATTACAGGCTAACTGCTCTTCACTGTTCAAAAGGTTCAGCCAAAAAACAACAGGGCCAGCCCCCGTCCCACCATAATGGTGATGTTAAGTAATGTTTTAACTGAAAGTAAACACATTTCATGAATGTAATAAAAATCCAATGTGCTGAGAGCTGTTTAATCAGCCTGTGAATACATCAGTGTGTGTCTGTAAGATGGCGGCTGTCCAATGTGTTGATTAGTGGTTTGGCTTAAGCTGCCTGCCGCCTAACGGAGCGCTCGCCTCGCTCTGCCTGACCGCAGGCCAAGAAATCACCCTGCCAAATATCACTCAGCACTGCGAGTGGGAACCAAGCACAAAACACACATACATAAACACACACAAACACATGCACAGACTTTTTTTCCATCTTTGAGCGTGCACACACCTCCCTCGCTAATGAACACGCCCACCATCCCGGGATGCTGCCTTCATTGGATTACAATAATTAAAGTCTCGTTTCAGTCTCAGCGCCACAGTCACCCACTCCTGACACCTACCTCACTCGCTCACTCTCTCTCTCTCTCTCACTCACACACACATAACCCCTTATACCACCACCCAGCCACCTAAACATCTGGCCCCTACTGACCTTCCCATAACTCCTTCACATTCTTCCAACACCACATTCCAATCAAAGATAAGACTCTGTACACCCACGTCCCATGAGACCTTCACACCCTCTAAAACCCCAAATGCTACCCTTTACCCCCTCAACCCACCACCAAGCCACAGCAGGCAGTCAGGTGCTGAGGACAGGACAGGAAAGGCAGCGACAGAGCATGCAGATGGGTGAGAAATGAAAGAATGAATGAGTGAAAGGACTGAGTGAAGTTCTGATTAGGTTGTGAGCGGTAAAAATATCGTTGTGTGGTCTTTGCAGTCAGTAGGGAGAATGTTGCAATGATAGGCAAGAAAAGCCTGCAACAGGTCTTAATGTACAAGTTCATTACACTGGCTGGGTTTCCATCCAAGTATTTCCTACAAATGATAAACAGACAGACTGAAGTGGGAAAGCAAAGTGGACACAGCAAAACGAAACCACCAAAAAGGTTTTGCGCTCGTCTCAAGCACAATGTTTTGTATTGTTTTTTTGTCGAGAATGAAAATTATGTGAAAAAATGTGATGTAAGCATAAGTGATGATGGTTTGGCAAAACCTGCTCAGTTTTGTTGCAACATAATCTGAAAGAGTCTTTGGACATCCTGAAACACTGTAAATTATCTTCCTAACACAACCTCCCAAAGAGTCCCACCCGCTCTCACTCCAGTATTGAAGTCTTCATGTCTGTGTGACCTTTGGTTGGTGCAAAACAGCCAACTTTTAGCTGATGGTTGAGAACAATAACAACTTGATCCGAAACTAATCAATTATTTGAAGATGCTTTCCATTTGATTTGCATCTAATTTGCATTCGATTTTTTGAGACATTTCAAAAGTTGCCGTAAAATTAGCTGGACACTTGGATGGAAACACATCTTTCCAATATGAAACCTCTGCTTGCCCTGACTGCCAAAAGGAGTTTTATTCTTATCATGTCAGATAAAAGAGAACAACTTCTTGGACGAGAAGCGGTTAAAATCTCATGACAACGTTAGGAGTTAATTACAGAGAAAGCGTACGTAGCGGCGCAACAGAGCTGGATGAGCTGGGAACAGCTGTGAGAAGCACAACTGCAGAAACAAGCAGCCTCCTTTTGCATCCAGGACTCCCTGCATACCCACCCACCCCCCTCACCACACATCTGTCCGTCTCTCTTTACATCACAAACCCACCCCAAGCCCTCCACTGTGTTTTAACAGAATAATGCAGTTATTCATGCACTGATTGTGACGTTCGCTAAGTTTCTTCATGCAGCAATGAAAGATTCAATTCACGGTGCCACTGTAGGAGTTAGAGAGTGGAAAAGTGAAAGCCCATGTTTCTGGATCTCTACCCACCCACCACATGATTTTAGGACTACAGTCACATTTTCCCTATACTGGATCTATGAGGTCCCAACTTAGGATTCTTTATGGAGTCATGTTTGACATTAGCTTCATTATATGGTCCTGTGCGGGTGGAGGGGCGGGGGGAGTACTTACGACTGACAGGCGAAGGCCATCCCACAGATGGGGAGGCAGCGAAACACGCCCTCCCAGCGCACCACACTGACCCGCCCCAGCCACCAGCCACTGAGCAGCCCGTGTTTGAACGAGGACAGCACCATCTGAGGGGAGGCAGGGTGGGAGGAGGGGGTGTTATGGACCAAACCAAATGAAGACAAGTGAGGGAGGAACACAGAGAAGGATAGGGGAAAGTGCCCGTGCTGCGGGCTGGCAGACAGATAATGACAGCAATGAATGAGGAGAGGAGAGAAAACCAGAGAAAATGAAAGGGGGGAAAAACAAGACAGACATGACAGGAAACCCCGTACTAAGCAAAAACCTGCCACAGCTACAAAGGGAAAGTCATGAATGTGAAGGTGAAATAATCAAAGAAATAACAATGAACAGAGACTCTATGTGACCGTGCAAACTTCAACAGGGGTTTTCAGTCAGCACGTCTATTTCCCGCCTCCTGCTCCCTCCACTCTGATCCAGTCCCGCAGGGCAGCAGAAAGCTCCATGACCCTCCAGCCTCACTCCCACCCGGCTGCACCCACACCCAGGACTCTCACTCCTGGGTCACATGCTGCGTTCATGCATTCAAGTGAAAAATGGGACGCTTCTAGCGCTGGGCATTGGAACTGATCTCCCAATATGATCTGATACTAATTTTAATTCAATTCCTTATCAGTTCAGTGAGGAATATTTCAGTTACAATACCACTTCCACATATATATACAGCTTTGCTTTCTTTCCCCCAACTCTTTTTAACGATTCCACTTTTAACTTTTTTTTTTTTTTTTATCTCATGCAGGCTGTGCATGTGCATGCACAGCCTGCATGTCATGAGCAACAAACTCCCTGTATCCAAGAACCCCTAAACTAGATTCAATATCAGATGGACTTTTCTTTTAGATTAGACATGAAAAATTAGAACCTTGTGAGTTTCCTTTTCGTATCAAGTAGCAAGTTTTAGCATGATGTATTTGAGTCAATTTGCCTTACTTGACATTGCATGTCCAGGAACATGCACATGCTTACATCACAATGTCGATACTGAGAAGATGCATCATGCAGCCCTAATGGGAGGATAACTACAAATAACATTGAGCAAAAATCTTCACACATCCACTGAAAAGTAGCTGAAACATCCCAGTTCCCGCTTCTCATGAACACAGCAACAGATGGGTGATGGTGGGAATGCAGCTGGGCAAAGAATGCAAGCCAAGTCAATAAAGCAGACACTTGACTGTGTTACACCCCTCTGCCTTGATGCTACTGCCACCGAAGACACACACGCACACAAACACACACACACACACACACACAGCTGAAATGGCTCGGACCAAACCTGAAAAATGGGAATGAGTGTAGAGGACTGGGAGGAAGGCTCAGGTGGGTGAGGATGATTGGGTAGAAGATCGTGAGTAGCTGAAAGTTGCAGAGGGGAAACACTGGGCTCCCTTTAGCTTCTTTAATCTACCTGTGATTTCCTTGGTTTACTTACGGGTGACAGCAGAAGGTTGTGGCGATAATGGGCAGGCACTGAATGACACCCTTGAGCCGCCACAGGTGAACCCGCTCCACCCAGGAGCCCGAGACTATGCCGTAGCGCAGAGAGGACAACACTATCTACAGCACCGGCGGTGGAAACAACAGCAAGACAGATGGGGAGGAGCGGGAGTGTAGGAGAGGAGGGACAATTGGTGAGAAGTGGGAATGACGGAGAGAAGGAGGACACGGCGGATAGGAGAGAGACAGATCGTATGGGGTGAGGGAACGAGGAAGAGAAGATGTGTTGCAATGAGAAGGAGGGAGGAGAGAAATGAGGGGTAGGATGAAAGGAGGGAAGGAAGGAGATACGTCACAGTTAGAGGGTTAGAGATCTGGGCCGGGCCGGGCCTGGTTTGTAAAGCCAGACACACACCACACCACTGCTCCAGGTTAGCACAATGCTACAGACAGAGGCTGGTCAGAGAAACAGTAAACTAACTAGCCTACCAAGCCTGTAGCGGGGCTATAACACAGTCGAAGAGGACACCAGACCTACAACTCAACAAAAACTCTGCACATGCAAATATAACTATGAAGAGCAAGTTGTTAAGGAGAACACAGTTCTGCTCAGTGAAGCAAATGAAAAACAGAGTTAACATGGAGTGCATTATTACTTTTAGCAAAAGAATATTCAGAAAACCTTGCAACAAATAAAACCATTTCAAGTTTCAGAGAAGGCAAGGCCAGTAACAGTAAGGCTGGCTGAGTTAGACTGCAGGTTATTAACAAGACACTAGAAGACCTGTTTGACTGTAGTTTTTCAGACATGCTCTAAGGGCAAGGGCCAACAACAAACATGCTTTAAGGTTAACTTGTGTATGTTATAAAAAAAGTTACACAAGTAACATACTAAGTGCATATTTTTAATCTAAAAAAGCTTGACATTTCAAATAAAATCCAAAATGCTCTGAGGACAGCTGCCCCCCAGGACAAGGGGAATTCAAGTGAAATGAAAATTGATTATCTCCCCCTGTGATTATCTCCCCCAAACAGAGCTCAGTCAGCACACACCAGTCCTGATTTTAATCCACTATATGTAGCAGGGCTTGGTGATTTTGACCCAAATGACACCTTTCACTCCTGCCAAATTCTGATTATTAACAGTGCAACTAAAATTGTGACATATACATGAATAAACATAGCCAACTGAATAAAGTGTTTTTTTCCAGAGAGGACAGCTGTGCCTCAGTGCATTTTATCTGTGCGTTTCCATCACAGGCGACTCAGCTGCAGTAACTCAGAGCTAGTGGCTGTGTATGTAGTGGTGAGCTCACCGTGAACATGAAGAGAGTGTAGAAGATGAGGGCCATGGCAGAGAAGGACTGGAGGGAGGACATCATGTTCCTCTGCAGACTCAGTGGCAGCACGATGAACAGAGACACAGCGATCAGCAGCAGCACTCGGAAACTGCCTGTCACCTTAAGATCAAGAACACATTTACAACACTGAGGCAAATGGGCAAAAACAGAAAAATCAATGACAAAGGAATGAACTCACAACGGGTAAAGAAAATATGCAAAAGTGTGTTTTTAAGATGAAAAGCAGGAGTGTGCAGCAGAGTAAGAACCCTATAATGTGACCATTTTAGTGTCAGGAAATGATCAAAAACTGATTGATGGATAATACAAAAGGCAAGATTTCAAACCTGTAAACCCAACAGCTGAGCGAAGAAATTTGAGCCCAGATCAGCAATGACAACGTAGAAGGCGATACAGGTGCCCAACATCAAACCTATCATACTGCAGAGACAGAGGAGACACACACAGATGACATCAGTACAGTAATTCTGGCAAAGGTCGCACAAACCCTGATGTGGCCTCCCATATCTACATCTCAAGTGTGGTATTGTAACAGGTATTGTAAATGACATCAATTTCATTTCTCAACAGACTCTTTTCACAGCAGAATAATATAAAATAATGTGTGCATGAATGAATAATGAAACTTGCCTCGTCTCCACCAGTGTTTTCCCTGGCTTCCCGTAAGCATGGAAGGCTACAGAGGAACAAGAGATGTCAGTGTGAACAACACCACTTGGACAAATAAATGGCAGCGTACTGAGATAAAAACACCCAAAATAGTATTTCTGCTTTGATAATACCTGAACTAGCTTGGACCATTCTTTTCAAGTATTCACTACACACCAGTTGTACACACTGCCAACCACTCTACTGTACAATAGTAATGTGTTACATTACTATTGTACAGTAGATTAAAGTGCATTTTTTTATTGACATCGTTGGTGCTAAGCACTCTTTGCTGTTGTGTTTCTTCACTGTAGTTCAGAGATCATCTGTCAATCAAACAGTGTGGGCAGGGCGGTCCCGACTTTTTCTTGGAGTTTCTGTTGATAGAGTTTGAGTTTCTGTAGGTAGCGCTCCTTTGTTTGTCTGTTCAGCCACAGTGGCTATCACTGCTCATGCCAGTTCCTCTTATGCTGATTCCAAACAAGCTACTGCTACTGGCACCAGAAAAAGCATCGCTTCCTGTATAACCACAGATTTTACCCTAGGAAAACCTACCAGACTGTTTAGAGCAACAAATGTAACTGAATGAACTGACTATAGGTTGGAACATTTAAGTGTAATATCAACATGTAACAGAGAGCAGCAAAACAGAAATTTAACTGGAAATGTATTAATATAGAAGTGTCTAAGATTACTTCTTTAACTCACCCAGTCCAGCATACGTCCTACGTTTGGTGCTGCTGGCCGTGTGAACCAGGAACATGCAGGACTGGTGAGTCATCCATGAACAGAAGAACAACAAGAGAGTCCCCAGCACGATGCCACACTGTGACGAGAGAGAGAGGAGACTTATCCATATATAATCATAAAACTGTCCTGAAATCTGGCTTTTTTCCTCCAGCCTGGAGTATAATGTAGGCATAGAGGCAATTTTGACACCAAAAATTATGCAGGCATCTGTGTTATGATTAACTCTGACAAAGTCGTCTGCACAGGCAGAATAATCGTCCCATGTCTGAGAACGCTGGAATTAAAATATGCATAAAACTGACTGATTTCTTCAGCCAAGATCAAACACCACCACCACCACCATACACTGTCTGACATGAACATCGACTGTACATTAACAAATATGCAAAAATGTTCCCAAGACTAACCCTGAATGATCAGTGTTGAATTTCTGCTTTTTTGCATATTGGTTTGTTTTATTATCACCAACAGCACAGGGACTGCAGGACAGAATTCAAATCCGTGAAACATATGTTTTAACAGTAAATATATTTAAAGTATGTCTTTCAAAAGCATCCAAGACCTGAGAAAAAACAGCAACCACAATACACTTGGAAATAACATATTTCACCACAAAAAAAGAAAGAAAGAAAAAACAGTTACACCCTCCAGGGCTTATTGGTACATCTAATACACCCATAATAATTGGTTAAAAAGACAGCCTTGTTTCATCAGTTTTACTCTATGGCAAGACCACAACTGTCTTCCCAGAAAAGAATGATAATAAAACACCAACTGAGACCATGCATAATGAGCTGTGTAAAAAGATGTCATGTATATAGAAGTATCCAAACAACATGTGCAGAAATGATCAAAATTTATTTCCAGAATAAAAGAGCAATACATTTCTGGGAATGTTTAAAGAGGTCTGACGCACAGTGTTACCAGCACAAGACCCCACAAGCCAAATCATTACTAGGTACTGACGGGAATGGAAACAACTTGAATGAATATATATGACTCAGAAACAAATTCCTCAAAGTTTATACAACCAGATCCATGAGGAAAATAAAACCTGATAATCTGTAATTAGCTTGAAGAAACCAAAATAAACTCAAAACCTAAGTGGTACAATTATGTGGTTAGAAATTATAATACAGTAATATCCCTTGTCTCAAAAAAAATGCTTTCTTTCAAGAGAAAATTCATGACTGAGCACCAAATAAGAGACCATGACTTTTGCAACTGAAAAACATTTTCATCAATATTTATGGCTAGAAATACATGAATGTCCCTGTTCACACTGCAAGCAAAATAAGACTGAAGAAGCAGTTGAAATTTCTTTCAAACAACTTCAAATATCCCGAACCCTTTCAATTCTCCAAACAATACAACAGCATCACACAGACAGAAGAGTTAAAGACGAGGACTGTATCAGACAATCAAAGCCATACATCTGACATTGCAATTTTCATATTTATGTTACAGCACTTGCAGTAGGTGACTTGAAAGGCTGGCTGGAACAGCTGGCAGCATTTACGACTTCACTGATTTAACCCCCCTATTACCTTTATCTCAATTTGACCACATTCAATATTTAACACCTCTAAATACATGTTTTTTCCCTTCATATTTCATGTCTTCTCCTAATTCAATGGGAATCACTGGGTAAACATAAAACATAACATGATGATATGTTTTCAATGTTCTGTCCTTTTAATATATAAAACATATAAGGGTTGTTTTGGATGACACTGAGGAACTGTAGCATGATATCTGATATTTATAAAACTTTGCTCTGCTTTAGGGCCCTCACCAAACATAACCACACGTGAAGTAGTGTCAGAACCACTGATACTTCATATGACATTTGACACAGAAAATCATGATTCTCACAAGAAGAGTGGTGAGTGGGGGGATTATATGTATTTACAGGGCAGTTTAGGTAGTCAACAGGACACATAAAGCACCTGACACATAAACTTGGGTAACAACTTTGGTTAAAATCATTTTCCAAGTGTTTAAATTGCTGCCCTCACCCCAAAAAGGAAAAAAATAGTAAATCTGGTAACAGGGAGATTAATAACCTTCTCTTCTCAAAGTGCAGTGCCTTCCTTTTCATCATTTTGCTCGGAGGCACTGCAGCAGGATGGATTTTTGCCTATGCATGAGCTGCAAAACAGCTCAAAAGGTGTTATGCTAAAAATGTGTCCAAACCAGGGAGGCAAATATTAATATATCAACATATGCTTAAAGTCACTGACATTATGGTGGCTGTTTCGTGCAAGTGGCCTTTAAAACGATAAAACCACATTTTCCAAACATTTCATGGGAACACTGAAAGCAACACAGTGAAGTGAACCTACCTAGCCCACTTGCCGAGCATTTGAGGACATTAATTCAAACCACAGACGTCCTAATGAACTACTCAGGCATTACACTGCTTTAATTAACACACGGTGACGCAGGGGCCAGCACATTTTTCGGGGGCCCCCCACTGCGGCTCTGAGACTGACCTGTTTGAAGCAGAAGGGCATGGTGAGCACACTGACTCCCACGATGCTGTTCACCACGTTCATGATCAGACCCCAGTTTGAAGCCGTCATTTTGAGTAGTTTAATTACTCTCTCCCGCTGGCAAAAGGTAAACTATGGCTATGAGTGCCTTTCTGCCAGTTTTATAGTGATGTCTGGCGGTTTTGAGCTCGACACCAGGTGGATTTCCTCCCTTGCAGATCAATGACGTGGCGCTCTGGGGAAACACAAAAACAAACCATTACACGTTAGTTAGTGCGCCTCTTCGTCGTTTAAGACAACACAAACCACAAGAGCTCATAAACATGTGTGAACACGGGGGTTTTAAGTGGGTAAAGGCGAGTTTTTAGGTGAAAGCATTAGCCATGTAGGCGCCACAGCTCCAGTTTCCAAACACTGGGACATTAACGCTGGTTTGGCGTAGCTGACTGATCCGCAGCCTCACCTTTCCGTTGGACCACCGCGCCCTCCGCCTCGCCGTCCCGCTTATGTTATCATGGGTAAGTCTGTGACATTCAGCGGTCATTTATCAATACGAAACGTCATGGTCATGTTTGAAACGAAAATCGATCAAATGTAGCTAAGAGCAAACTGGTTTCCTGAACGCGTAACCAGGAAGTAGGGAGTTACAGTCAAAGAGGGGCGTTAAGTCAACAGTCAACTGATTTCAATGCAGATGAAATCCTTGCGCGTCCTCTAGTGGTCAGGCGATTTAGATACTCTATATTAGATTTACCAATTTGGAGTCAATTTGTTCGGTATAAATTCCTTTAATTGTCACTTTTCGCCCTTTGGTTGGATGGTTGGTTTGTTTATTTACAGATATAACAAGCTTTATAAAAGATACAAAATAAAATTGGCAGGGAAATGTGATGGTGAATTGCCTAAAAAGCCTCAAGGGGCTTGAAAAGAGGCATCCTCCACGCAGCATATCGCTGGAAATAATTATACACAATTTGCATGTGTCATACCATTAATTTCAAAAAAAGTAAAAGAAAAAGGAACATAATATAGCATAGCACTTTGACAACAATGCATTCCATAAATACCCATCAATTACACTCACAAATACACACAAGTACACACACATCAAGAGCACACACTCGTAATACATGCAGGTATGCCGAACTTATCATTAACAAAGAGTACTCGTGATATGGCTTATAGTTTTCATTAAACAAGAAAGATAAAAGAAAGTAAGAACAAACAATTTGAAAAAAGGGACAAAAAGTAGTATTCATAGTAGGCCTTTGGACTTATAAATAATAAAACATATTGGTTTATTGGTTTGACTTTCTTGCCACCTCATAGCTGTCTCTTGTCCTCAAAGCTGTCTGCATCGCATGCAAAGCTACCTGCAGTGCATACAATGATAGCGACACTAACAGACTTGAATGAATCCTGTTTTTCCAGGTCCCACAGAGGTTCCTGCAGGAAAGGGAAAGAGGAATGGTGGGATGTGAGGGCTGGAGATGGAAAATTGAAGACTATTTTGAGTTGCGTGTTTCTGCATCTGTGTGGAACAAAATGGGAGCTCATGCACAGAAGTAGAGAAACAGACAGTGAGGACTTCCGCAACACCTGAGTGTCGCTGGTAAGGGAACAGTTTCTTTCTGTCTGCTGAAACCTCTGACCGATGCCCTTTGTGATAGGTGTGTGTGTGTGTCCCAGGCAGGCATGTATGTCCCTGAGGAGAGAGGATTTTCAAGGCAGGGATCTGATGGAGCTTTGGGAGTCGGACAGGGGAAATTGGGATTGTATAAAGCGTGATTTTGTGTGTATGTGCTTGTGCATGTGTGCATGTATGTGTGTGTGTGTGTGTGTGTGTGTGTGCAGTGTGTTTGTGCAGTTGCAGTGTGTGGCCAAAACTGTGGAACGCCCAGCCTGACAAACATAGGCCTATCGCTTCAGAGTCATTTTTCACATTCTCCTCTTAAAACACACACTTTTATAGACTTGCTTTTATGTAATTGTTTTTGATCTGCCTCACTTTTAATCTTCTGTTGTGTCTTCTGTTTTTTTTATCTTATTTCATTTCATGTTTTACTTATTCATCTCCTTTTATCCCATTTTCTCTTGGATTTGCTTCCCCTTTTTAATCTCCTCATGATGTATTTTGCTTCACTTGCCATTATGTTTTCTTTTAAAGCGCCTGTCCCACTCTGCTCTTTGCTAAATGCTGCAAGTAAAGTTTATTACTATGATTATATCAGTATTTGTGCTTGTGTGTGAGTGCTTGCATGTGTGTATGTGTGTGTGTGTGTGTGTGTGACCAGAGAGGTTAAGACAGGAAAACCCTGGCCATTGTGCACCAGTGACCCCTCAAAATCAATGTGACAGACCGGCTGATTGGCTGGAGGGTCCTGTCTGTCTGCACCT
>OMLB01064432.1:0-13564 GCA_900302555.1 Myripristis jacobus | reverse complement strand
TCAGAGGAGCTTGAGTGGTTTTGTGTGGATTCATGTCCACATGGATACTATACAACAGTTTAAATCTCTTTTATAGTATCCATCTCACATCTCATAATACAAATGTCAATCCCAAACATAGTATTATTCTAGTGTATTGGTGTATTGGTGTTGGAATTTATGTATAAGCTATTGGATGCCTAAATTTCGTTGGGGATCAATAAAGTATCTGTCTGTCTATCTATCTATCTAGCTATCTATCTATGGTATTCAATGGGTTGTATATGGTATCTTTTATTTTCCATGATATTACTAAATTATATTCTGTGGTAAAGTTTTGGAGCTTCAGTAGACACATAATAATATCTTTTGAAAAGCTGAAGTTTATTTTATTTTTTTCACAAGGGGATTCCTCATGGAATTCATCTGATTACCTTCTCTCTCTATGTCTTTCCAGGAGCGGGGTACGATGATGCCACGGCAGGCCAAGAGAAGGAGGACGACGCTGTTCCCCCTGGAGGATACTATGAGTACGTGTGGGACATCAGCCCCAAGGACAGTCCCACGGCCAGCGACCCAGAGTGCCTCACCTACTCCTACTCGTCCAAGGTGGACACAGTCCGAGACACCAACTCAGGACTCATTGGACCGCTGCTCATCTGCAAGTCAAGTTAGTGCACGGGGGGAGCATCTTGATCTGTGGTGGATCGGATGCACACACACGCATACACACACACATGCACTGACACACACGCACTGACGCACACACAGAGATAGCTACACCTACAGGCATAGCCATTAGCTCTTGTTTTCAATGAGTGAGCTTCATTGCTCTTTAAAGCACTTTGTGACTCACTTTTAAAAGGTGCTTTATGACGACTTGGAACAAACTTTATTTTTGGGGGAGGCAAAGCTGCCCTGGAGCACTGCAAACAAAATCTCTATTATAATGACTCATTTAGTCTCATAATTCTCTGTTAAATTCTTGTTTTTCTTGCCAGTGGGATGGGATAATCCCACTTGTTTCCAATGCTACTCAGCTTGTTTCCAGCATTTTCCCGGATTAGGTGTCATTTTTTGATCGCAGTGGGCTGATCTGCCTTATTCTGCCTTGTTTTTACCTATGTCGGCTATACTTCTTGCCAGAAAAATCCTGAAACAATTGAAACTGCATTAGAAGCGGTGGTTTGGATTGGTTTAGGTTCAAAATCACTGCATATTTCAGCAGTAAGAACACCTGAGGTTATTTTACAATGATTTCCAGGAGTTTTATAGCCATGTTGTGTGTGTTTGTGTGTGTTCTCTCAGCTGCCTTCACAGAGGATGGCAAGAGGAGAAACCTGGAGTTTGTCTTGCTGTTTGCTGTGTTTGATGAGACCAGGAGCTGGTATGGAGAGGTCGGGGAGAGGAAGAGCAGAGAGAGGTTCAAGAAGAGCAGCGGCAGGAAAGAATACCACACCATCAATGGATATATCAACTCAACGTTACCCGGTAACACATCCGGCTGCTCGCGCTGGACATGGAATTAGTTCCAGGAATCTTGTTGTAATGATAAGCTTCGATAACACCATGCTCAGGGTGTCAGTGGCAGTACATGTTCCACACAGGAATGAAACCTCATTCTGTTTGTGCGCGTGCATGTGTGTGTGTGTGTGTGTGTGTGTGTGTGTGTGTAAATAGGTTTGACCATGTGTCAGAGCCGCGATTATGTGTTCTGGCATCTGATTGGGATGGGCACAGCTCCAGAAATCCACTCCATTCGGTTTCAGGATCACTCTTTGCAGGTAAGTCTTCATGAAGAAGCATCCAGAACTCTGTGGCAACCATTTTTCAAACTCTGAGGTTTCCAAAATTAGAATTAGATGTTTTTGAGATAATTACTGCAAAGTCAAAAAATAAAATGTTGGTCAAAATAGCTTTATATATGCTTGTACATATAAACAATCAATAATACCTAAGTTTAATAAAGGAAATTCAGTTACAGCCAGCTTGTTTTGAATATTTTTAGAACCTTTCCCATACACATTACTGGCTACATCTCTTCTTGCTTAGTAAACTTGTAGATTACCACTATGTGTTATTTTTATTTCATAATACTTACCATGTAAACTAAGAAACATTTAAAAACTCCTTTCACCAGAGCAGTTAAAGATTTTTTAAATGTAACTTAACCTTCAAATTTATTTATCAATATCTGCTACAACTTCTTTGGTTTTTCAGGTGATGACCCATCGTAAAGTAACCCTGGAGATGACCCCTATGACCTTCATCACAGCAGAGATGAAACCCACGGCTGTCGGCCGCTTCCTTATCAGCTGTCAGATACATGCCCACCACGACGGTAAGAGAAGCCCGCAGACATTTCCACATGGTTAAAAAAAACAGTGCTTCAGGCCATAGCTTCAGGCTCTGGCACTGAAATTCATTGAGCATTTTCGACTTTGATCTCGATAATGACTGTGAACCGCTGTGCTCACCAGCTGGCATGAGCGCTTTCTTCACGGTAGAGGACTGCCCTGAGCCCGTCTCCCTGCCCGGCCCTGACCTGCGTAAAGTCAAACATTATGAGGACTACGGCGAGTACGGTGAAGAATATCCTGACGGTGGCGGAGTGTTTGAGATCGTGAACATGCAGCCAAAAAGGCCACGGGCGCAAATCAGGGCCAGCAGGGGACAGCAGTCTAAAACCTGGGTGCATTACATCGCTGCTGAGGAGATCACCTGGGACTACGCCCCTCACCTCAAACCCACAGACAGGTAGGGGGGAGGGGGGAGAGGGAAGATGGAGAACAAGAGAGAAATCACTGAATATGGATGCTGGAGAATATCTGACGGAGAATTAATTGAATCAAATCAAGTAGAACCAAACTGATCGTCTATGGATCGTCTACACTATTAAAGAATAAATTCATTGGTTTACAATCACAGTAGCAAAAGTCGTAGACTCTTTAAAAAAAATTCTGTAAATAGGTCTGATTTTGCCAGAAAGGCTCATTTTTTTTATCACAGTATTAAATAAACTTGCACAATGAAATTTGGGTAGCTTCATCACTCATTTTTTGCTGTTACTGCCCACTGTGCCATTTCAGTGAGCTGCAGTCAGAATACTTCCCTACTTCTCCGCATCGACTGGGCTACCAGTATAAGAAGGTGGTGTATGTAGAATACACAGATGACACATTCACCCAAAGGAAAAACCCTGCCACAACGCTGATGGGCCCGCTTCTGAAAGGAGAGATCAACGATCAGTTCCATGTGAGTGAGACTCAAAACTCTGTGTTATCGGGTGTGGAAAGTGGTGTTTAATGTGCTTGAGGAGTTTGGGCCAAGCAGTGAAAAATGCACAAGCAATAATTAGAAAAGTAAAAGATATTATGGAGCTCTGTCTGTGTGAAGACATGCGTCTTTGTATGACTTTCTTTCACATCTCCTTCTGGTTTAAATGTGCTTCCAGATCATTTTTAAGAACCTGGCCAGTCGCCCTTTTAACATCTACCCCAATGGCCTCACCAAGATCTCTCCACTGCAGAAATCCGCAAACGGTAAGCTTAAACATGGCCGGAAAATGTGACGAAAATATTGACTTTCAAATTAGATTGCTGTCTCTCATTTTGAGTGCCAGTACTCAAGGCTGTCTCATGAAAGCGCCTTTAATGAAATTAAATGAAAGGGAAAAGTGGTGTTAAATCGTTTTTTCTTTACCATTGTGATGTTTTGTCAGTCTATGTTCACTATATTTCTCCTTTTCTTTCACTTACAAATCAATCAACAAAGACAGTATTATATTTTTTTGAGTATGATTGGATGTTGTAATTACTTCTGTATCTTAAGTAATCTCTGTTGGTCTTAATCTTAGCTACATCATATTCTCTGCTGCTCCTGTGGCTCAAATTCCCCTGTGAGACCATCAAAGTTTCATCTAATCTCTTCTAATTAAAAACAGTAGAAGGGAAGGACTTGCGTTCCGTGGGAGTCCCCCCCAATGGGACGTTTGGTTATGTTTGGAGGCTGACAGCTGATGATGGGCCTCTGGAGGGAGACCCCAAGTGTCTCACCCACCTGTACCAGAGCACCGTCTCTCCAGAGCGGGACCTGGCCTCAGGGCTGGTGGGGACGCTGCTCATCTGCAAGTATGAGGCCATCGACATCAGAGGACGCCTGGTGAGTATAACTAAACGCTGATTTTTATCTTCACTCCCAAGAGAACCCTGCCGGACAATGACAGTGGTCAAAACTGTGAATAAACAGCAGAGTCACTGTCTTTTTAGCCCGGCCCCCTTGAAGTTTATTTCCATTTAAGCAGAAATATGAATCCAAATAATGTCACTTCACACCATCGGTTAATATCCTTTGTCTCTTTCTCGGTGTGTCTGAATCTGTGGTTGGGTCCAGTTGAGTGCAGACAAGCGGTGGACCCTGGCTTTTGCTGTGTTTGATGAGAACAGAAGTTGGTACATCAACGAAAACATCGAGAACTACAGCCAGGACCCCTCTACGATCGATCCCAACGATCCTGACTTCTACAGCTCCAATGTCATTTACAGTGAGTTCACCATATCTCACCTTTGTAGGATGAAGTCACTTCTGTATTTTGAAGGTGAAAAAATTGTTTTGAAAGTGAATGAAAGTTGGGAACATTATTAAGAATGTTATACGTTTATGTTTTATATAACAATGGCCATTATGATTTATTTAAATATTCTTTTCATTTCTTTAAATATTTTCTGCCCCATTTGATGTGGGTTAGGTGTAACTCATGGTAACTTAAGTTGATTTGACCGCATGAATGAAATGTGTCACAGGTTCCCTTATGGCCAAGAAAGCAATATTGTATTGCTTTGTTTGTTGATGTTTGAATGTTAGACAAGTACCTGCCTACCCATTTCAAATTCATCTGACTCTCATACTACTGCCACAGAACCAATGTATCACATCAAATATCAATATCACATCCAAAACCTCAAACTGTGAATGTGTTTGTGTACTTCCAGGTGTGAACGGCATCATGTTCAGCGGGCGCCAGTTTGCGATGTGTCAAAGTGATGTCACTTTCTGGCATGTGGCCAACGTGGGCACCCAGAGCGACTTCCTCTCCATCTACTTCACAGGAAACCTCTTCCAACAGGACGACGTCTTCCAGTCTGTCCTCACACTCTTCCCCATGACTGGCGAGACTGTTCCCATGGAGACCGAGCTGACAGGTAGAGTCTTAGGTTGGGGTTTCAGGTTCATTTTCTGGCGACAGAGCTACTCATGCATCATAATCTCAGTGGTTGAACTAAACTTTAAGAAACCCCAGTATGGAGCACAGGTAATCTAAGTGCCAAATAAAATGGCAAAGAAGGAACTCTGGTCAAAATGTACAGTAAATTAAAATCGAAATGGCAATCATTCACTAAGGACCATGACATTCATAGTTCAGGTCAGCAGGTTAGCTAACTGGCTTATCCACTTTATTTGGATGTAGGCTCATGTGGTTTCCTTGAGCTTGAAGCGTCATCTAGGTTAACTAGCTAACCTAAGTAATTAAGTTATGGCTGATTGCATTTTTCTCAGTCAACTGGAAGAGCACTGGCTTCGTGACCTGGCCAGGAGCAGCTGTGAGTCTTTGGCTCCAACATCTGCAGTTTGACTCAGACATTTACCATTCATAAGCTCCAGGATCCCAAGGAACCCTCAAAGATGCTCCAGAAATGAAAAGCGCCCCTCCAGAAGCTGTGAGCTGAAGTAAATCACTTGCTGGAACCCACTGAGGTTCCTGCAAGAGCTTATAGGTTGTTAAGCGCTCTTCCAGTAACCTTATCCTGTGGAAAGATTCTCTGCGCAACCTTGAATACCCTGCTGGATATCTGAATACCATTCCCATATGGAAAGGTTTTGTGCTGTACTTAAAATATATTTTTAAGTTCCTTGCATCCCCTATTGGATATTAAATATCCTTTTAGTTTTGGCAGTCTATTATCTGATCAAAATAAGAATTATCTGTCTTAGGACTTTGAAATGAATCACCAATATGTGTATTCTGTCTCTCATCTGAGTCAGAAGTCTCTTCATATTAGTGCAGATGTTTCAGTTAGGATGGTAAAATAGTTTTAGCATTCCTATTCAGTTGCCTGACATGTATAGGGTACATGTATGTAAATGCCTATGGTATGTAAGGATTAAGAATTGTTACACATTGATAGTGTTACTAATGTGAAACAAATGAATGACTTGCTAGACTTTCATCCTGTCAACTCGTATCTGTTTCCTCTTTCAGGTGAATGGGAGATCAGTGCCTTTGATGGCAGCCTCAAGAGCCGGGGGATGAGTGTCCGCTACACGGTCCGGCCCTGTGACAATGGAGACCTCCCATTGGTTGATAATGAAGATGAGGATGATGAACTCTCTGACTATATTGACCTGATAGAACAACCAAGGCCAAGGGGCATGAGACCCCAAAATCGCACAGTGATGGTCCGGTTATGCAAGAAACCCCCCTCTCTCTACAACACAAACACTACATTGTCAGTAAACACTTCTGACAATGTCACACAGGATGCTTCTGGGTCAACTGGAGCTGAAGGAGAAGAGTTAGTGTGCGAGGTAAGGAATGTGACTGTGACAGCATCAGAGGGGGACAATCGCAACACAACGTCAGAAGAAGAAATCCCACAGGATATCTTGGAGGAACTGGAAAGAGATGGGGAATGGACGGCATCAGTGGCCCAGGATGCACCTGGGGAACAAGGTGAGAGAAGACAGAAAAGAGAGGTAATTGAAGACTGGAAAGAAGGAGGAGAAGTATTGCAAGACGGAGGAACTGGGATAGAGACTGGGGGAGAGGCTGTGGAAAACAGGACTGACACTGGTGTCAAGATGAAATGTGAAGGAAGAGGCGAAACGGAGTTTGAAAAAAATGAGACACAGGCAGATCTTGAACAAAGCAATGAAATTGTACCAAACTATGATCCACTGCTGAGCAGGAGGGACTCAACTTTAGATCCAAGTGGTTCACAGGAACTGGACCAAAATCTCCTGCCAGAAAACAACATTCAGCCTGAACTTGAAGTACAGACCTTGGATGCTCTACACCTGGATTACTACAACTATACTAATGACAACGACACTGAAACAAGGATATCTCTGTCTCTAGATTATGATGACTACAATCTAGAGGTACAGTGTGTGTGTGTGTGTGTGTGTGTGTGTGTGCATTAAGTTTGCATGCTTCATGTCATAGGTTGGATGCTGACTTCAGCTTCAAAAACTCAAGTTCCACACCCCCTTACCTGTATGCTAAAATATGTTACAGGAGAACAACAGCACTTCAAATATGTTCGGTTTCGACTACATTGACCCACGCTCCGGAGATAACAGTTATCACCACTACTACATTGCCGCTGAGGAAATCACGTGGAACTATGGCATCAAACTACCAAACCAGTTCATCAAACCCAGGTCTGGAAAACTATTTCCTTAATGCACAGTTATTATATTGTTTACATTCATTGGGTTACCTGATCTATGTGAGAAATATGAACTAGGTGAACTTAGGATGGAAAACTTGGAAACTCTTAGCCACAGCAAATACTGCAACAAATACTGCAACTGTAACATTACAACTAAAAATTTCCTGCAAATACGAAACTGTGTTCAACAGTTTCTCATAATGTTGCCATTGCTCAGAAATAGGTAAAAGAATAACAGTTACCAATTGAAGAACTGTGTTTAAAACAGACATCTAAGCAAACGTTTAAAGCAATTATACTGATTCATCGCCTGCCCTCTTCAGTGAGATGCGTCGTGGGATGAGGAAGTTCCTACCGGAGTATAAGAAGGTGGTGTTTCGGGCTTACAAGGATAAAGACTTCGTTCATCCTGTGGCAAGAGGAGAGCTGCAGGAACATTTGGGAATCATGGGGCCTACCATTAAAGCAGAGATCAACAATATCCTCACAGTGAGTGGGAGCTAAGCAATCAGTTTTCCCCTCAAAAAACTGTCACAGTGAAAAAAGCATGTATTCTCTGTATCTATTTGTACACTGACACTGCTCAATATGCAGCAGTTTTCCAGTCGTTATGTGGAGGACTGTTTGTCCACTCATCAGCTGATATGCCCCTTGAGCAGCTGTTCAAAACCATCAAATTAACTTTGATGGGTGTGGATTAACAAACATTGACACAGAGTAACAGTGATGATTTTGCTGCATTTAATCTATTTAAAAAATAATATAATATAAAATAATGCAATGATTTTGTGAAAAAATGTCTTTGTTTTTCTTGGTGTTGGTTCCAACATTTTACACCTACAAAATCAAAGTGGATTTCCCCTCTGTCTTTTTCAAGGTGACCTTTAAGAACAAGGCATCCAGGCCGTACTCCTTTCACCTCCAGGGAGTGTATGACCGCAGCCAGGGGGTCGGCTTTGCCCAGACCCACGCCTCCTCTGCGCCAGCTGGGGTCCCCGGGGAGGCCGTGCCCCCTGGGGAGGCCCGAGTCTTCAACTGGAGAATAACCAGGACACAAGGCCCCTCCAGCAACGAATTTGACTGCAAGGCTGGAGCCTACTATTCCACTGTGGACAAGGTGTGTGCATGTCTTTATCACTAGTCTGCTCATCTTTCTGTCTCATATGTGTCCTTGTTTGTGACTCTCCCCATTTATGCAAGTGTAGTTTTAATTGTGCTTCATTTTCTCGCAGTCTCATCTTTGCTTTTATTTCAGTTTTATTCACAATGTTAAAATAAGCTTTAACCATGTTTCTTTGCAGGAAAGGGACCTTCACTCAGGTCTGATTGGGCCACTGATCATATGTAAGCCTGGAACCCTCAAGACCCGCATGAAACTGCAACCTGGCGTTCAGGAGTACTCTCTGCTCTTCCACACCTTTGATGAAACCAAAAGTTGGTACTGGGAGGACAATCTGCAGAAGTACTGCACCCCACCCTGCCAGGCCAACCTCGGAGACCCCTGGTTCCAAATCAGCAACAAGTTTTCAGGTGAGGAGAGTGAAAATAGGTATAACATAGGGCTAAAAATAGGGAAACAGTGGAAACAATAAATTCCCATCAATCCCCAGTATGTCACCACACTTTCTTCCCTTCCTGACAAAACAAGTTTCTCTACCAACATTTTCTGGTCAATCTCCTCCTTGTTTCTTTACGATTGTGTCAAGTCAGTTCTCTCCCGACAGTCTTCATAGAGATTGGCTGATTGATGAAAAAAAAAAAAAAAAGCAGTTGACGTCGTAGCACTTTTTCTGTAAAACATCAGCTGTTTCCAACTGCAACTTTTGTTGCATTTGTTTGTCATATCCACATTTCACAGCACAGCCCACAACTCCACCCACAGCCTCACCTGCATCAGTAATGAAACTGTTGAGATGGTGGAGTGCTTCAGATATCTCAAACTCACCCTGGAAAAAAAACACCATACCACTGACATCCATAAATGCTGCCAGCAGACTATCTGACATCTGCAAACTCAAAGCACTCTCTGTTGCCCCCCAGCTTCCATTTGCTGCTCGACAAAAGTATAATGCAAACAGTTCTCCTCTACTGTTCCCCTTGTCTTTTCACCATGTCATCTGCCTCCAGCAGGAATAGACTCACACACATCACATACAACACCTCCAAAATCATTGGCCTCTCCACCCCCAACCTGTCAGACCATAATAGCAGAGCTATCACACACAGAGAGCACGCTCCGTTGCACATGACTCCGGGCACCCGCTCAACCCATTCTTCACACCACTTCCCTCTGGGCACAGACACAGAACCCTGGTCTGGAGACCGGCACGCTATAGCAGGAATAACTGGAATAGTAGCATTATTAGCTATTATTAATAGCAAAATTCCCCTGTAACCACTGGATATAGGTGCTACATGTATAAATTTGTGTGCATAAATATGGATGTTGTCCTTGGTAAAGGACAACAAAGAATCTATATCATTAATGCTGTTCTCAAAAATAATGCCAGCCTTTTTTTCCATAGCAATAAATGGCTATGTGGCGGAGACACTTCCTGGTCTGTTGGTTGCCCAGCACCAGCCAGTCAGGTGGCATCTTCTAAATGTTGGGAGTGACGGGGAATACCATGCTGTGAACTTCCACGGCTTGTCTTTCAGTGTCCACACGAAACAGGAACACCGTATGGGCGTCTACAACCTCTATCCTGGTAAACACCAACACATGAACACAAATGATCATATTCATATGTACCTATAGCACTTTCTACATTTTGGAATATAAATTGTTCAAAGCAGAGCTGCAGAGCTCCAATCTGCAAACTTTCTATCTCTTCTTTTAATCGACTCTCTCACCTCCACACTCTCACCCTTGCTGCTGATGTATTACAGGAGTGTTTGGCACAATAGAGATGAGACCGCCCACAGTGGGCACTTGGTTGGTGGAGTGCACCATCGGAGAATACCAGCTGGCCGGCATGAGGGCTAAACTCCTGGTCTATAATCCACGTAGGTACACATTGAGTAATACAACTCTATTCATTATAAAATCCAATAGAACAACGGAGTCATTCTCAGTGAATGATTTGAATGTGCTGCAGTTCATTGAAAGCAATAAATGCGATTTTGCAATACTAGGAATTTGATCATGTGTCAGAGCCTTTCTGACAAATAATTGCCATGACACATTTCTTAGGTAAACACCCAACAGTTCGACCTGTTTCATCCTTTCCAACCATGTGCAAATGCAAAAACTGTGTGCCATTTCTAAGATTCTTCATATAATAACGAATTATATGCCTGTTTCAACCTCATATGGCTGTGGGTTTGAATAAACTATCATACTGGTATGTCTGGCTTCATGTCTGCACTCTATGTACTGCACGGTAATCTAAAGTGCCCAGATCTGGATTTTGGGAATTCTTGGAGGCATGATTAGGTGCAGCTGGAGTTTTGATGTGCATCGGTGAATGGAATTTCCTCATGCTGGCTTTACAGGGTGTATCTTGCCTCTGGGGATGAAGTCGGGAAGGATTGAGGATTCTCAGATTACTGCATCAAATCACATAGGTAAAGACTGTTTGGTTTTTTTGGGGGGGTGTTAACCTTCACTTAACAAAGCTAATGGGCCAAGAGGACACTCTAATTTAAAGTCTCTGGCTAGTTAAACCCATATAAACACTGCATGCATGGCAAACAAGGACTCACTCCAGGCTTGTGCTGTTTGCCCACTGTGCAGCTTCATGAAATCGCAAAACCTGAAAATGATTAATATTGGCATGGACTATATAATGGTGTGTGTGTGTGTGTGTATTTTTTGTGTATCCAGGCAGTTGGGAGCCCAGGTTGGCCAGGCTGGAGCAGTCTGGTTATATCAACGCCTGGATGGGCAAAAATAGGAAGTCATGGATACAGGTGAGACATGAAGCAGTTATTCTCTGCCCGGCATGTGTCATTAATACAGTGTTTCAATGGGCCTCATGCAAAATTGATCTTAAAATGTTCTTAAAAGTGCCTAAAAGCAGCTTTTTTTATGCATGAGGCCTAATGTGTGTGTGTGTGTCTTTGTGTGTGTTCCTAGGTGGATCTCCAGAGGCCCACACTGCTGCATGGTGTCCAGACCCAGGGAGTTAGGGCTTACCTGAGGGACAACTACATCACCCACTTCACCATCTCCTACAGCCTGGACGAGGAGACGTGGACCACGTACAAAGGCAACAGCACCACGGCAACCTACGTATGTCATCAACTATGGCCAAAAGGCTATTCTTTGTTGTTTTTTTATTGTTCAGCTGGAATATTTCACCCAAATGCTATCCATCATGCACTTACTTTGAGTAGTCTTGACTGTTGAAAAAGCATGGAGTTGATCAGCAACTTAGAGAAACAGCAGCAACAAAAAAAAAGATATGAACACATTTTCAAATTTCACTTTTCAAATTTTCAAATTCTTCGTGCAACATAATCCAAGTCCCATTTTTATGGTTAGTACATCCCAAACCAATAGAAATAGCGGGTAAACAGAGGTGCTACTACTGACATTAATGAAGGTTCAGTTCCAGAGTCCTTCCAGAGAGCCATCATGAACAACTTCCAGACCCTGGCTCTGTTAGACATTAAGGAAACAGAATCTCAATTAATGTCAACCTCAACCTGTGTTACCCCACTATTTTATGTCAAAATGGCTGCTTTAGAAAAGGTCTTTATTGTATGTTTCTCGGCAATATGTACGCTACTGTCTCACTGCTTCTGTCTCTCCACTTCCGCTACAGTGTCCAGCAAAGGATCTATAAAAGTCTGTGCGCGTTTAATGAGAACACATGAGCCACTCATTGTTTCCCCATTACAGTTAATTTCATTACAAGGACAATGAGCTATGTAGAGAGTTTTGTCCATATTTTCCATACAAGTACAAAGACAGCTTGGTTGCATAAAGTCAATTACAGTGCAAAAACTGCTAAATGAACCACCTATCCCAGTGTAGCCAGGGAGTGAGCGGGACACCTGGCCAATGAGCGGTTCAGTGAACGTACAGGCCAGTCCTCGTGCATGAAAGCGTTTTCTGGAAATGGTTATTTAGCTTTTTTTCTTTTCTTTTCTTATTTTTTACCGGAATTACACTGGTTTAGGAGACTGGAGAATAAAACCTTGGATTATGCCACTCAGAGTTGGAGAATTTGAAACAGACGTGTTCATATCCTTTTTGCTGCTGTTTATCAAAGTCAACTGTATGCTAACAAAGGTGGCTGCTCTTCCTGGAGTCTGTGTTCGCCCATGAGGCAGTGTGATTCAGACTTTTCAGTCAGACATTCAGGACAACTCAGGATGAGGACCTGAAACAAAATATTGGGTGGGATTTTGGGTGAAGTACTCCTCTAACAGCTGATAAACACTGCTTAATGTGTAGCAGCAGTGTGATATTGACTTTATCAGGTGATTTATCTGTTGTTTTTCCAAATATTCATGAGAAACTTGGCGCATGTCATTCCTGTACCAGTAGATCTCTGCACCATTTGACTCCCTAGATGTCATTAAAGGTTTTAATGTGGTATTTTTTCTGTAGTGCATAAAAGCATTTCTGCAAAATTACTGATACCAAGAATCACCATTGGTCACCATTATCAACAGGTTCTGTCTTTCAATTTGCCTCAGGTTTAATTTATAGACTAGCAGAACTGGCAGGAAGTTGAAAATAATGAAATATGTTGTTGCAAAGCAGGTAAATGAGATGTAAAACATTTTGCTGAGGATTATGGTTCATTTTATATTTTTAAGAAATCCTATATAAAATACCTCAAAGAGTAAAGCAGTCTGCTTTGCATGGCTCTGTTGCAGATTTTTTATGGCAACATGGATGGCTCCAAGGTGAAAGACAACCGCCTCTCTCCACCAATCGTGGCTCGCTACATCAGGATTGTGTCGATGATCTCTGTGAGACACCCGGCTCTGAGAATGGAGCTGCTCGGCTGCGACCTCAACAGTGAGTTGTACTGAGGCAGCTTTCTCACTTTTAGCTTTACATTGTGAAAGTGCAGAGGCTGACTGTGCTTTATCTGTGTGTGTGTGTGTGTGTGTGTGTGTGTGTGTGTGTGTGTGTGTGTGTGTGTGTGTGGGTGTGTGTGTGTGTGGTGTGTGGT
>OMLB01064426.1:47831-62709 GCA_900302555.1 Myripristis jacobus | reverse complement strand
TCATGGCGCAGGGTGTTGATAAAGAGGTTGAGAGCTGCTTTGGACGCACCATATGCTGCCAGGCAAGGGAAAGGCTGGTCACCTGAAAACACACAGCCAAAGCAATGTTAGTACTATCACACACACACACACACACACACACACACACACACACACACAAGCATTACCATCACTGACATATGCAAAAAGACCCCACGTACAACATGAAGAGTGCACCCTTCTAACTGCAGTTCCCAAGGCTCATGAGTCATTTCTGGCTCTTTGACAGATGTCATAAGGCTTTCGACAGAAACCACATTTCAAAAAGAGTATGAACTAAAATAGCAAAATTCAAAAATGATTACTAAAGCTCTCTCTCTCTCTCTCTCTCTCTCTCTCTCTCTCTCTCTCTCATTCTCTCTCTCTAAGACACACACACACACACACACTCAAGATCCGCAAAGATTAGGCAAATTGATCTGCTGATGTTTGAAACAGCAGCAGTTGTTTTACTCGTCATTTTTTACAGATGTGACGCATCAGGCTATATAACCAATTTTAACCCCTGCTGTGATACTTTTTACAGTGTTTTCTCCTGGGGTAGCAGTGGTTGAGCGAGGTAGACAATGAATGAAAGTGACGAACTGGTGTATAGTGACCCTGTAGTGACAGACCAACGGCCGTCGAGTGAGTTAGACAGTGAATGAAGAGAGAGGGCGGAAGTAGCAGAAACAAACGTTCTGCAAAGGTTTTGAATCACTGCAACCATGAGAGATTCTTCATCATACAGTCATGACTGTGCACAGAAAACAATAGGCCAACAGATCCACTAGTTTCCGAAATTAACCATAGATAGATACACAGACAGACACTCAGGAGCAAACACATGATCCTCTCCAGGCTTCGCCTGTTGGAGATTATTAGAGTATTCATTTTATAAATATAGTCTGTGTAAACTTGCAGTACTCCATCTTGTTGGGTGTTACATTATAAATATGACTATATTTACTTTATATATGTAGCATTACATTATGTACTTGTTTCACTGCTCTTTGCCTTATTCTCTTGCTTTGTACATTCTGATTTTTGTAATCTGAAATGTTGTTGCCTAATGTTTGTCTTTGAGACAAACACTGTAGTAGTAACAATAGACTTAGAAAATAAAGTGAGCATAATCCAAGTAAAATACAGCACGTGAACTTCCACACAAGAGCTTTTGGCACAATTTTATATCTGGCCAAGCTATTGCATAATTAAACAATAGAGAATGATCTTTCACACAGAAAAGCGGATCTGTTTCTCCAGTGACAGCTGCACTGATTCCTGGCTTGGTTCAGCAGTGTCTGTTTTCAACTCTGAAACGTTAACAGATAAGTACAATTACAAAATAATAGTCTCTTCCCAGAAGCTAGGAGTGATATCTTGACATGTCATTGATTTACAACGGTGTGGTGAAGGGTTTGCTTTGTACAGCCAGGAAGTGCTTCAGCCTCAGCATTGTGCTCCAACCATAGACAGGCATGATAGGCAAGCCTTGATGCCTGCTGGAATCACACAGTGCTCGCTGTGGGCAATCAGCGCCAGTAAATACTCAGAGTTGAGGAGGATGTGAAGATGAGGGGGGAAGACTGCCAAGTCAGGCCCTGTCTTTGATGACTGGCTATGAGGTTAATTTCAAAGTCAGACTGTGTAAACATGTGGTTTCCACCCCCGGCAATGAGGAAAGAAAAGCTTTAGTGATAGCAGCTCATTGTTCTGAAGCTGCTGACACTGTAGAATTACAGGAATAAGCTCACCTGCAGGTCCTGTGGTCAGGGAGTGGGGAAATCTGCAACCAGTGCTTCAGCTGCTTCCTAGTTCTGCGTATTAATCTTAGTTTTAGCTACGGAAAGCACCTATTGAGGATGCATGTTTCAACATGTATTCATTCTCCTATTCCCATAATATGATTAAACCTCAGACTTCTCTCTCTTTTTTCTTTTGCTTTAATTATGAAAAGGCTCATTTTACATCAAACCTATAGGAAATGTGATATTTAAATCAAGTCTGACGGATTGATCTGAACCCTGCTTACATACTCTCTCACTGGAAGGCACCCTCTCACAGATGAGAATTTAGCTGTATTAAATTCTCTCCTATATTTAGAGGGGTATTAGATGTCAGCAGGGGTGCAGCTGGAAGGACTTGATGTGATTGCTTGCCACTAGCGATGTGGGATAATTGTTTTGGTGTGAGGGCAGAGGCTGTGATCAAAGATCGAGGGCGCAGTAGAAAGAGGTGTGTGTGTGTGTGTTTGTGTGTGTGTGTGTGATTGAGTACCGGAGGGGCTGGATACAGTAACGATGCGTCCCTTGGCTTGCCGAAGTAGCGGAAGGAAAGCCTTTGTGACAGTCACCGTGCCGAAGAAGTTGACCTCCATGCACCCACGGTAGTTTGACATCAGTGACAGCTCAGCATCGCCAAAGTTCACACATACTCCAGCGTTGTTGACTAATCCCCAGAGACCTGCTCACACACACCCACACACACACACACACACACATTCACACAAACAAAAGCACATTTTACATGTCAGATATTGGTGTCCTGTTGTATTGTACAGGTATGACCACCAGCAGGTGATCATCAGCATGAGGAATACAACCAACAATACAATGTCTGATATTATATTTTTGGATTAAAGGAAAAGTTCACCCATTTTTTCTTCACTGAACATGTCCTCATGTTGGTGGACAAAAACAACAACTTTCTCCAAAGTACTAAAAGGTAGCTTGGAAGTAATGTTGTGGCTAGCTTCTTCTTCTTTTCTATTTTTTCTTCTTTTTTTTTTTTAACGGTTAACATTTTTAGGCCATTTTTGGCTACAGAAATTCTGCTACACATTATCAAACTTTAATATTGTTTCTCAACAATGTTAGTGGGTTAAGGTGGTTATTTTTAAAAATGTTTGCCGGGGGGAAGTCCACCTCGATGGCAGGAGGCTAACAGTTAGCATTTGGAGCATTCAGCCAGTATTCAACAGCCATGAGGCAATTCGTCATATTGAGAGGCTGACTCGTGGTCGACTCCTATATAACATCTAAATGCTAAGTGAAATAATATAAAATTTTTCGAAATGGGTTTGTAAACTAACTAATCTCACCTGGTTGTTGTCCTCAATGCTTTTCTCAGATGCTGTGTGAAACATCCAATAACCGGGCAGCAAATTTAACTGAAAAATTGCTCACTTGTACAATGGATTTTTTTGTCCTAATCCTCAATTGTTTCTTTTTGTTGAGCTCACATCTGTTGCAGGGTTTCAAACCTGAGCATTAATACTACTGCTTTTTTTTTTGTGCAGCTCAGTACAAGGGGCAGCCTCTCTGAACAGAGAGCCATTGTTTTGTTTTGACAAGTCTGAATAATTATAATAATAATTGTACTGGCACTTGGTTCTTGGAAGGGGAGAGTTCAGACTTTGCACTAATATTAACAAAATCATTTATCGTTGTAGTCTACGACCTTAAAAACCCCCGTCGTCAAATATCTTACACCAGTTTAATGTTATTTAATATTATAAATATTAGTGAGCTGCTTTTAAGGATTGTTGACATAGAAAATTTCGTTGCACATGTTACCATTATCTAACTATCTTATATCAGAGTAAAATTGTGGGTAAACTGGATTTATCCTCTCCTTCACCACTGACTATATTTTTAGACTATATAATCTGTAATCTCAGAGTTGTTTGAAAGCATGAATCTATATATATATAGTGGTATGTACGCTCTACTGTTTTTCTGTTTTCTATATATAATCAGTAAGTACTGAACCACTACGTCCACGCTGCCCTACAAAGTCCAGCATGTTATTTGTTAGTGTGTCTCAGCATCAGTGTTGCCAGGACTCATTATTCTACACTTCCTGCACTTGCTGAATGAAGTGCTTCGGTCTTCTGCTCTTGCACACTTCTCAAACGAGCTAAGGTCTGGCTACGTGGAAATACTTAGGTTCCTCATCTTTAGCTCTGCAGTTTTCTGTTTGTTTTAACGACTTTTATCCCTTTCAGTCATTCTTTCTTTTTGCTCCTGCACCTGTGTTTCACCCCCTTGTCACAATGCTGTGGTTTGGTGTGGATTTCACACAAATGCCTGAGCATTTTGTAACATTATTTTGCAGGATTTTGTATAAACAGATCAGCATTATTATTATTATTATCAATGCCCTTTCACTGGAGTTGGCCTCAGCCTCCATGCATTCCCACGGAGCTGCCACAGAGAGGCAGCATTTCTCACTGCACTCAAACAAAGACCTGACTAGCTCCTGGCTTCCTGGTTTGTACTCGTCAATGACAGGTTTGTCTAGGACACTGAACTGGCTCCTTCTTTATTTTGACTTTTTTTGAGTTTTCTGAATAGAACAATTGAGCAAACAATGCAGAGAAGAAACGAAAAAGATGAGAACCGCTGAGGCATCAAATCATAATGACAATGGTAATAAGAGAAATGAGAGAAAAAGAGAAAAACTGAACACTGAACGGGGGCGGAAATGAAATATGAAGTACACAGTCATGGGGGTCACAAAAGACAGTAAGTACGGCAAGGCGTGAACGCTATGCAGCATGCGCAAAGTTGAAAAAGTTATTGTCTGCACATGTCAGGTTAATAGACTGCTGATGAATAAATAATATAAACAGATTAGAGGCTGATTGGACAACATGTAGCTAATGTGATACGTCACTATTTTCTGTCATTTTCCTGGGGTTGTTTTCTGGTCGTTTTCTGGTAACTTTTACCAATGTCTTTAAAGATTTTTTAGGTAATTTCTTGCTACAATAATGCCCTCACCTTTTTCACGTTTTACAAAGAAAACAAGTATATTTGCTCAGGTTTCAAAAGGTGAAATGCTTGTGAACTTAAACCAGTAAAGAAAGGAAGAAAGAGGCAGCAGAGATGAAGCCGGACCACCAGCTCCCAGCAGTGGGTGAATTATTTAGTAACTGTACTCTAACAATTTGTAGGTGAAATAAAACGTGGGTTACAGCGGGGGCAGGGCCCAGAGGTGAACGCCACCCCCCAGCCCAAACCCCAGTTTACCCACATTCGCTATGTGCCTGCTATTAAAGGGACTCAAGGAAAATATATTACTAGATAGGTCAAGCTGATGTATAGTCAACTTAAAAGAGACAAAATAAATCATGTTTGATACATGAGAAACCTCAGTGGAAACACTGATTGTGAATTCTTGGTTGAGTGCTGACTGCAGTTGGCTCCACTGTTATGTCTTCAATCAGAAAAGCAGGACAGAGGGTCTGAAATCTTCCCTGACTGCTTGCACAAACTGTTTATTCTCTACGTTTATGGTGATAAAGCATGGCGTGCATGCAGCAACAGTCCTCCTATGACTTCATTCCCTCCGTCAGGCCCAGGTTAATATTTTTGCACTGAACTCTGTCTTGACTCTTATTTGATTGTGTTATTATTTATCAGTTTGATTCATGCTGTGTTCTGTCATCTAGATTCGGCTATCTAATGACGCTCGCTCAATGTCTAGATTTTTCGTTTGGTGTGAGGTGAAATGTTTTTAGAAGGCCTTATCTCAGCTGAGAGGTGGTTCAGTCAAGTTGTTGCTGTAAGAGGCTGAAATCCTCTCTTGTCCAGACCTCTTTAATTGGCTTTTCAGGAAAGGACAGATTTAGAGACAAGCTCTGTTTACTCTGTTTTGAAACAGGACCAGGAAGTGAATTTCAAAGCAGAGATCTGTGCATCTGCCCAAGAAACTGTTGACTAAACATTGGTGCTGATCAACAACCTTATCAACTCCCTTAGATATGTTGGTTTGTGCTATGCAACTTACAGACCCTTTAAAGGGGAAGAAATATGATATTATTTCACTTCTCCTAAATTGAACTAAACTAAACTAAACTAAACTAAACTGTCCTGGTCCTCAGTGATCCCCTTTCCACAGTGCTGGTGCTAGTGCCAGTTCAAAGTTGGTACAACTTGCCAACCTTCTAGGAGCCGATTTGGTTTTCCACAGGCTCGAGCTGGCAGGAGATCCACGTCATTACATCACTTTCTCTGCTTTCCCAGCAACCTGTAAACATATCCGCATATGACGGGAAAGCAACGTCCTCACAGCGGCTACATCGCTGCCAGCCGGGAGAGGCTGACGTGGGACTCGGCTTGTTAGTGAAGTTTTACAGTATTCAGCGGGGTCTCGACTCGGCTATTAGGCACACTGTTCAGATCGATAATCCCGCCCCCAGCCCCAGAAGTGAGCAGTTCTTTGTTGTAGACCAGCAAAGAGTCGGTGCTGCTGTGGAACCAGTTTTCCTGGCCAAGAGCCAGTTCTTCAACTGTTGAAAGGCGAAGAACTGGTTCAAGATGAGGCACTGGCTTTGAACCAGGCCTCACACTGGCTTGGTGAAAAAGGGAAAGTACCAGGCAGTGACTGGGAAACACCTGAGAGGTATGTGAAGCGTGTGATGGAGGGGAGCAGAAGAAAAGAGGAAGCTAGCCGAGAAGCTGGCCAAAGCGCAGCTAGCCTACATAGCTGCATCGATGAAGACAGCAACCGATAGCAAACTCAAGAACTCGGCTACTGCTGCTGCAGGAAGTGCAGAAGTTACTGGATCTTTCTACAGATTGGCAACAGGAGAAATTAAAAAGCTACTGTCCATGCACACTCAGTAGTCATATGTGCATTTTACTTTCAGAAAGTGAGCTTATAAAGTGATGTTAAACCTTCTTTGAGTGGATTAAGGTGGTTATTTCTCAGAATGTCAGCTGGGGGGAAGTCCAGCTCAATGGCAGGAGGCTAACAGTTAGCATTTGGAGCCTCCAGCCAGTATCCAGCTCTCAGTAACAATGAGAGGAAGATAGAAACACTACTGTCCTACAGAGCAGCTAGGGGGAGTGAAATACCATCAAATGATATCATATTTTTCGAAATGGGTGAACTACCCCTTTTGTAAGATTAGGAACAAATTATCTGTGTGAAAAGTACTCAACAACATTTAGATGCACACAGATAATGTAACTGTAATGTGATAAACATCATTTCAGTGAGGCAGGGCCTATGTAGTCATTATACTGTGCATTTATTAATATAAATACACAGAGTATTGTGATTTTACTCCAGTCTGAACATGTCTACACCTAATTTGCCCTTGTGTAAGGATGTTAAGTTATGCATAATATCTTTTGTTAAGGATGCTTAATGGAGCATTAACATTGCTTAGTTTGAAGGCAGTAATAATCACATCTAATAATATCTGATGTGAATGCATGTAAAAATAGCTAACTGTGTTAAAAATGGATCATTATTTTACCACGTGTGCTCGTTCTTAATGCTACAGATTCTATTCAGTCAGTTCAGCAGAACATGAGGAGTATTTTTTTTTTCTTTTTTTACTTTTATTGTTTTCATTCTGCACCAACACCCTGTACTATCTAGGGCACTGACACAATCTTGGATCAGACACCTGTGTGTGTGTGTATGTGTGGGGGTGGGTGGGTGTGTAAGGCTCTTATCATAACCATTACAGACTGCCAACACACTCAAGTATAACAAATCACAGAAGTTAATCTCTCTCCCTCTCTCTCTCTCTCTCTCTCTCTCTCTCTCTCTCTCTCTGCTTGTGTAAACAAGCCTTGGTCTCCCTTATCTGACTGTAACTGACCTAGAATCCCACGCTTTTGTTTAGCAGCAGCCCTGGGAACTTTGCTTTAGTCTGGAGTAAACACTGGAGTGTTTTAGAACAGACAGAAGATAAAGAGGCGGAGGACATCCAAGCTGGCAGCCGGACAGCCTGAGTGTCATGCTGAAGGGACTGACAGCTACCAGACACACCCATTTTGCTGTCAGTGGTGTTCGGAGGCCCACTGGGATGTAAAGTGACTGTGATGTTCACAAAGCAGCAGCGTGGCGGTAAATCCTCAGCGACTGGCAAAAGCAGTGAAATACTAACAGCACTTCTGTCATCAAACACCTGGCTCCAGTGCAGAGTCTGGGTTGTAGGCTCCCATAATTCACCGACTCCAGCACAGCCTTGGATTATGGTACGTGTGCATGTGCATACGCACACACACGCGCATGCGCGCGCACACACACACATACACACTGCTCCAGAGAGAGCACATGGGTTTGTGTGTCAGTGACCTTTTCCCTCAAGTTCTTTTATTACACCCTGAGAGACACACACACACCCAGACCGGGGAGGGTATCCTTAAATGACTCTTATACTGGGTTGCAGCAACAAGGGTTCAATTTGAAACCAGATTCAATCATTCTGTTGCACCAAACTTTAAAACTGCTTTCTAGTGAAAAGGGGTTATATTTAAACCTTTCTTTACATGCCAGTTTAAGGTTTTACTCTCAACTCAAATTGAAGCAAACTTAAACTTGAGGAGTCTTAACTTTTAACTCTTGGAAGCCTGAGCAAATTCACTTGATTTCTTTCAAAAATGTGAGGAAAAAAAGAGAGAAAGATCTGAAAATCAACAAGACATTCATAATAAGTTACAAGAAAATTACTGGAAAAATAGAAATGACCAGAAAATAGGTCTAACATAGGTCATTAAGGCTGGATCAGCATCACATTTCTTGTGTTTAAATGCTTGTGAAAGGCATCCTCTAATTATTTAATTTAATCTTCACTAAACTTGGACTCACTAAACCAGGTTTATTTTTTTTTTAATTGTGCAGCAGAGCTCTGCTTTGTTTTAAATCTGGATTTACTCATTTTAAACCTCATTTTGCAAAACTTTGACTGGAAATCATTTTAGATTAGATTAATTCTTAGAAAGTAAGGCCAGCCTCTCCCTACAGTACATCATTGCCAGTCCAGTTACAAAGAGGTACGGCCTTGAGAAGAGTGAAGCCAGCACTGAGCAACTATCTGTGTTTGTGTTTGTGTGTATCTCACCAGTCCTTCATGTTCAGTACATTCCAGGACTTATTTTAATTACTGTGTTAAAATGTAATGTTTTGTGCACCCTTTCTCCTTAGAAATGATGAATCTACTTCTGTTTTTGTTAATGATTTCCCAGAAAGCCTTTGAACAACCCCTAAACAATGCACCTGAGCACGCCTCAGCAGTTCAGGTGTGGGTTTTATATGTAGCGGGAGACCGCAGTAGAGCAAGATTTATCGTTTTTCCACTGAAGTAAACGTGAGTTGCGCTCCGTAATCAAATCCCAACATGACTTGTGGCTGCATTGCATTCTGGTCAATTGAGGAGTGCTGTGGGTGGAGAGAGGGGGAATCTCTGCCTTTTGGTAATCCAGTCACAGTAGGTTTTCTGATTGCATCATCAGGCAACCTCGTCTGTTGGTGTTTCAAACTGCTGGGGCATTTTCTGCTATCAAACTGGTGTGCTTGCATAGGCTAATGTGAGAGGAATTTTGAAGTGTGGTTGTTATAATTCAGCGTAGTGGAACCCTATTAGAGAGCAATTATCTTACTGAAATAATATAACATCTGTTAATTCAGACTATCAAAATACCATTTGATCTCTTCATGTGTGGAATGATATCCAAAGTGTGTGAGTATGTGTATGCATGTGAAGCAGAATACCAGAATTCAGTAGCTTGGATCCAAGCCTCGTTAATCGCCACAGCCACATTTCTGAACTCCGTGGTGTTTCCCGAGGTCTGGAACTGCTCTCGTTCCCGGAGGTAGATTTGAATGGAATCTGTGGGAGATGCCTTATTGGCCAGTTGACAGATCCTCTCATGGTGCTCTCCCAGTGCATGATGAGAAGCAAACGAACATGGCAGTGGTTGTGAAGAGTTGCGATGTCACCGACAGCGAGGTAAATTTGACAGTTTCTTCTGCTCTCGAGAAATGGTCCAGCACTGATAACTTAAAGACAAACAGTCCGCCTGTCTAAAAGTTGCTGTTGTTGCGGCAATGCCTGATACCTGATGCCTGATGATTTACCTACTGTGACTGGTTCAGCAGTGACCAATGGTCTCGTCCCATGAGTGGCACAAGCACTGATGTTGGTAAATCATCTCTGACAGAGACATGGCCAGACCCCACTGAATTACAGTGTGATTCATGGGGTCTGGAAACCAGGCTAAGAATATAGGACATTCAGCTGCCTTCGAGTGTTACCTTTGAGGCCCAGTTTGGCTTTTGTGTCCAGCAGGGCCTGTTGGATCTGCTGAGGCTGAGTTATGTCCACCTGGAGGAGGGTAAGGCGGGCTGAGCAGGTTCTCTGGAGCTCCTTGGCTCCCTCCCCAGACAGGTCCAGCACGGTAGCGAACACCTCAAAGCCAAGTGCATCCAGATGCTTCGCTGTAGCTTTCCCAAATCCAGTGTCACAGCCTGGAGGGACAGGGGGAAAGGGAATCTAGAGTTACAATGATGGCATGGTGGTCTGACACTGAAGCTGCCTTTCCACTGCACACAAGTGCATGTAGAGCAGTCGGAATACGCCCCCTAGTGTAAGTCATTCATAACTGTTGAATACGTCTTGCTCACTTCACTCAACAAACGCATCTCATTTACTATCATTGGGGAGAGACATATGCCACAGTCATATAGAGGTATGTTTTTTAAAGACAAAACACCATTTTCTCTTTGTCTTGTGGACAGGTGAAGACAGCAATTTGAAAGTGCTGATGTCACTGGTGCGACTTTACTTCTTTGCACATGCTCAGAGTGGGGATGTTGACCTCTTTTATTCATCTGAGATATTTAGTCAGATCAATCTCTTCCTCTGTCCGTACAAATGACTCACTATGTTTTTTATCATTCCACCTTTCCCTTCCTTTTTGGATGTTGTTCTACCACAAGTGTCAATAAGGCACTTATGGTTTTCCTTTGCAGGGGTTAAAGGGTTTCGAACTTTCGTTTTCTGCTTTCAAACAAAGCAAGCTAAAGCTTCAATGTCCGGTTCATTGTTAAGTGCCCTACTGCTGCACTGCAAAAGAAAAAAATTTCAAACAGTAGACAACATTCCCTGTGGTTATGTTAGGACCTTCAGTCAGTCACAACTCGGTGAAGCCAACACACAAACCAAAGTAAGACTCTTCTATCAATTAAGGCTAGACTTTGGACAATTACGGCTTAAAATTGCTGCCCTCTTCTTAAGTGGGTGTAACCTATAATGTTGGGACACCATTTGCTTCAAGTTATTTACTCTGGACAACAGCTAGAACCAAGGAAAGACAGCAGATATCTCATAAAGCGATAAAGGCACAGGGTAATCTAGAGTGATTTAGGGTGTTTTCACATATAGTCCCTTTTAAACGAGCCAAACTCAGTTTTTTTTAGTGGACCAGTGAGTAGACCAACAGAAAGGGAACTGAGCATCTCTCGAGGTAGTTTCATTTCGGTTCATTTTAGAGGGGTATGAGTTTGTTTGGAGCGTTCACAATATGCACAAAAATGCTCACTAATTGGTCTAAGTTCACTCGAGAGGCTGAAACGAGCCAGAGTGACGTAAAACAAGCAATGCAGCAAATAAGCACAAACTCTTCAAGTGCCTTAAAGGGACAGTAAATTTTGTTAAAAATGGGGATTTTATCATTTAGTATTATTCTTGAGCACTTTCTTCATCATCCACCAAGATCTAAGGGTTCCTGTAAGTCCAGTAATAGGGGCCTCTATTCCTCAGTGATCCATCCCAGCAGGACTGAGTGAGCTTTCCCCTAGAATAACGATAATGTCGCATCTCTGGGAAGACCAACCAACTGTAGTGGAGGTATCGCTGCAACAATACGATAGCCAGTGTTTTCATAGCTAACTTTACTGTCGAGCTCGCTTGCTAAAAACCTACATTTTGGTTTGTAGTAGGAGAGTTGATGCCATCACTCGCTAAAGCTTCATACGTAGATGGAAGCCTTTGCAAGCCCTTGCCTCTTGTCTTCTGATATAACCATCGGCACACTGTGCAAACGTACTAACAGGTACGATTGTTTGTTGAGACTAGGGTGTGCTAGCACAACGTAGCAGGTGCAGCTGAAGAGTCAATTGAACAGGCACGGGAAGAAAGAATGAAAACTGAGGTCGTGCTCTGATTGGATTGTCCCCACATGCTCATATGAAAATTACTGTTTAATCCCCAGCAAAACTGCTCATTTGAGTCAAGAGAAATCGACTAGGAGGCCTCTGTCTGCATAGAAGAGACCTTTTAACCTTTGAAAAAGATGAATGAAGATGCCCTTTGCCAGCTGCATGTTATCTCTTATCAGTCAAAGAACAGAGTGCCAGTAAAGGCTGTGATTAAACAGGTTTTTATTGTTGAGTTTAGTAGATTTCTAAAATAGAACACTCAATTCCAAAGATCTGCTGAGTTAATCAGTGGAGGAGATTGCTTTGGTATTATGGGGCAGAAATGAAACTCTGCTGAGATTTGACTGCCGAACGTTTTACAGCCTGTGAGGAAGTCTGCGACATGAGCCATGAGCTCGCTGTACACTGTAAACAGCATTGATTTTTGGCTGATTTTACAGTGTGGCAACAGCAGATCGGAGTAGATAAGAGTTTAAGAAGTGCTAAACTTGCTTTTCTTTTTTGACTTCTTCATGCATGACAAGACACGACACAAGACAAGCGGGCCTACTACACGTGTTTTAGTGAGATGACAAAAGATTGAACTGCTGGCCAAATTCCATCAACTGTTTTGGAAACTATACAAAACAGACATCACATCGATCCATAATTCATGCACCAGTGTCATTTTCATGCTTGCTGAGGGGAAAGTTTCAATCCCATTTCAGTGAGACACAACATCAGTAATGCTGGATTGGCAGGCAGTAGCATCACCAGAGATTTTGGGCCCCATGAAGGGATATCATTTTGGGCTCCACCACCCCCAGCACCGTACAACAGCTGTAAGCGCACACCCAGAACCCAATCAGCCTATTCAAAGCTTTAAATGCCTCTACCTTTGCAAGTTTGCAGCTCTCTTGCACTTACTTGCAGGGTCATTCCATGTAAATTCAACAAGTGCCTTCCACCTGACCCCCCTCAGAATCAGCTGATTTTTTTCCCTACAATTTATTTTGCTTATTCAGTGAAGCCATGCAAAATCGTACATTCATACTGTGAATATTTTCTGAGTTACGCGTTCTCAAAGTACAGGTTGGCCAAAATTTTGCACTTTTTTATTCACATCTTCCTAGCGAACTTTGAGCATCAATATCTTGGGAAAAATGAAAGTTTCAACAGCAAAACAGGACCAGTTTAATGTGTATGACACAGGGGAACAGAAACAAGTGTTGGTGTCCTGGACGTGTCATCAGTTTTCTGATAATTCATTAGAGAAAACTTGAAACAGTGCATTCTGGGAAAACTTTCAAGGCTCATATCACCATGTGGGATAGGTGGCTAGTTATATCAAGTTCTGGCAAAGACAAGGTCTGATTTTAGTGACATTTTGAGACCAGGCTCATGTTCTAGCCATGATTTGTTCAATGTCATAAGTTGGGAGGTAAAACGTCAGGGTAAAACGGGAGGTAAAAAAATTTATTCATTAGACAAGAATAATAATTAGATTATTAGTAATTAATACATTGTACACGGCATAGACTACGTAACATACATAGCAGCGTTGATGATGTTGAGTGACTGACTATAATTGAATACTGCCAGTCACCCCCGCCCCCACCTCACCCCCCATATGCCACCAGTGTTGGCAGGGATGCAGAGCTAGATTGGATCAGTGTGTTGTACCATGAGATTTCCTGGCATTAGCAACATGGGCAACTGAAGGAGACACCCTGTAAAGCTTATCTAAGGCAGAGATCAAACTGTTCACCTTTTGCCGGCATCATTTGAACACTGAGTGACAAGAGAGTGATGTCTCTAAAATAATCCTTTCCTTCCCTCAAGCTATTATCTCTTTTCGGGCCATCTTAGGACATGCAGCAGATGTTTTGATTTCTTCATAAGGCAGGCCATTTGACAAGGGCTGCTATCAATGCAGGCCAGCTTGGATAGAAAGTACTATGTTTTGGCTCAGTACACCGTTGCCTTAGGAAATCCTTTGCTTTCTCACAAATATAGCCACATGGAGACATTTGAAACCTCTTTAGAAAAAAAAAATATTATTGCTTACAGTTTCAGTCTGTTGCCTCAAATTTTTGTGGTAATTACACAATTAACCTCTTGAGAATGAAGATAGTGAGAAAGCAACCACGTTGTTGGACAACAAAGTGGTTGCCCTTCCTGTTGGCCTGGAGGTGGGTGTGTGAACACAGCAGTACAATCAGGTGTAAACACTGTTTATGTAACATTGAGTAGTAGAGGGTATTTCTGGAGCCAGCTTTGCTGTATCTTTCTTCTTGGGACGTGACTTTGGAAATTCTCCAAGGACACAGAGTAAAGGAGCGTGCCAACGCCCCGACGATCTCGCCAGAGAGCTATTCAGTCACTGGTGCACAAACGCTGTGCGGTGCAGAACAAACAGAACAGGGAGTACTGTGGCGGATCAGGTTCTAGGTGCTGGGACTTCTGGGAAATGGGGGTGCTGCAGTACGTGACAGTTCCCTACAGAGATGTGGGTTGGGTGCCTATTTGCATGCGCAAGTAATGCTTTCTGCACCCTTCTGTGCAAGCATATGTGTCAGTGTGTGTGCATGTGTGCATATGAATAAGTATGTGTGTGTGTCCTCTTTTTTTCTGTCCACACGTATTTGACACATCACTGATATTCAAGTGTTCTCTCCCTCCTCTTCTCATTTTGCCTTTAAGCTTGCATCGACTCCTCCTTAAGATCTCTGTGCAAAGAAAATAATGCTGATCACACCTTTAGGTGTAAAATAGTAAAAATACTGCCACTCAATCTGACTAAAGTACTTTTTGAGAAGAGTAGCTTTATAAAATACTCTTGAGCAAAACTGTTCCAAAATCTTCCTCAAAATTCCCTGATTCTTTTTTTTTTTTTTTTTTTTTTTCTTCCTAT
>OMLB01064426.1:36228-47811 GCA_900302555.1 Myripristis jacobus | reverse complement strand
TTTTTAGCTCCAATTAGAAAAGTTTCATGTGAATGTCAGATTGTATTCACTCCTCTGATAACCAAAACTTAAAAAGTAAAAGGAGTAAAAATGTCTTTCCTAAACAGAAGTCAGTGTGCAGACTTTAAATATTCTCAAATTGGTAACATTACAAAAAAGCCCTACTCCATTACAGTTACCAGAGACACAGTATATAGTCCCTCCCTTCCCCATTTCTAAAATCAGGTCATTTATATTTGCCAAGAACTTAGGAAGAGTAAGTCATGCATTCATTTCATCCTGGTTAGATTACTGCAATGCACTCTACTCCTGCCTCACACAACCAAATCTCAGTAAACCTCAGCTGATTCAGAACGCCGCAGCCGGACTCATACGCAGGTCCAACAGCAGAGAGCACAGCACACCTGTTTGCACCGCTCACTTCATCAACTCCCAGTCTGTCTTAGAGTGGATTTTAAAAATGTATTGATCACTTTTAAGGCTGGTACAGGGTTAGCTCCAGAATATATTGCTGACCTCATGACCTCGTAAAATCCTGAATGCAACCTGAGATTCTCTGGCAGGTCCTTCCAGGCCATTCCTCAGTCAAACCTTAAAGTCTAAGGTGCCCAGGCCTTTTCTGTTTGGGCCCCTCGGTTGTGGAGCGAGCTCCCGCAGATCAGGGAAGTAAACATGCTGTCTTCTTTAAAGTCACTCGTAAAAACTCACTATTTTAGACATGCTTGTTATTGATTTTTCTGTTTGTTCTATTGAATTTACTGTTTGTTTGTGTTATTTTAAACAATTGTGTTATTTTTACAAAATTGTATCTTTTATTTTCTTATTATCTATTCTTATTATTTTATCACAATATTTTTGCAACTGTTTGCTTATTCTCATTTTCTATTTGTATGTAGAGTGCTTTGTAACTTGTTTTGAAAAGTGCTATATAAATAAATAAAGGTATTATTACCTCTGGAAATAAGAGAACGGGCTTCTATGTAAGTTTGGATGCTCTACTACTGAAAGATGAGAGAGCTCCATGCTGCCACCGGGCAACTGTTCCACACAGCCATGCTATCCACTCAGCAGGATGACAAGCAATAAACTATATTTTATGTCACATTTTAAGTTCCAAACTAAAATAATATTAATAACAAAAAATAAAACCCAAGAGGAAAGACAATAATAATCTAAGAATGGAATTAGTCAGGAAAAGCTGTGATTTTTTTTTTTTTTTTTCAAAACTATAGCATCCAAATAAAATATTTTTTTTCCATTCATTTGTGCTGCAGTGTGCTTTCTCTGGCACCTCAGGGTGACCCCAGACCACACACTCGACTAAATTCCCTTTACAATCCACTGCTGACCCCTCGCAGCAAGCTGCCTTTTTTTCGCTGGAGGGGACAGGAGAGGCGCTTCATGTTACATGTGTTTTTAAGTTGACGCACAGCCAGACGGAGGGAGGGAGGAAGGGAGGGAGAGAGGGACGGCGAGAGAGATGAAGATGGAGTCTGTCCCACTGCCTTCTAACTGATGAAGAGACACCCCACCCAGCTGTCCATAGCTCTGTCCCTATAAGGACTGACACAGGTATCTCTGACTGTCCACTCGGTAACCCAAGGAGACAGAAACAGCCAGAGCATAAATGGATCGTTGAGGAATAGTATTAATCTCCATAAACAAGACAGTTTGGGGTTGCAGCTCATTTTCCCTGGAGCACATGGCTATGTTATCACCACAGGAGATTGATTTGGCTCTATGACAGTGGGCGGGGTGTATATGTTGTTCTGGGAATAGTGTTAAGCAATAGCCAAGTGCTCCATGGGGCCCCCAGATGAAGAAATAAAAGTGGGGCCATGTGGTAATTGCAGAAGGCTGTGGTTAGACAAGCATGGAGTGATGTCCGAGGTCAGAACTCACATCTGTCTCTGGGTGGAGGCCTGTTCACCACACCTCAGTGCTGAACAATTCAATTTTTGCTCGGGTGATGTATGAAGATTAAAGAGGGTAATATTTATAGATGATCTTTATAGTTGAGAGGAAATTGAAAGTATACGTTCCATGGCTTCTTGGTTTATGGGAGGATGTATATGCATACAGCAAAAGACACTTAAAAAAAAAAAGGACAGCCATATTCTGATTATAGAGGCAGGATTTGCCACAATTGCGATTAAAGGCAGTTTCACTAAAACTACAAACAATATGAATTAACAGCATCAAACATATAAGGACTATCTTGTTTTTAGACCAACACATTGTAAGATACAATATACTGAAGTGTGCTAATGTTACAGGCATTGCTTGCTTTACGTTTCACTAATAATATATTTTGATTATGCAAATGAATAAGGCTGTCTAGGCTTTGTGGCACATTTGGTCTAAAGGACTCTGTTACGTGATCCTTGAAAGAAATGGAAAATTTAAACATTTATTTGTGGCTAAAAAAGCACAATTGTCACCACTGCCAAGGCGAGAGAAGAAAACTGACAAGTTAAAGTGTTAAAGTTAAAGTTAAAGTACAGATTCTTGCGAAAGGGAAGAATTCAATGGGCCAAACCTGGTGGATGTATTACACCCGCATACCAATATATGGGTAGGAATCCTATCACTTCAACAGATTTTCCGTAGACTTTCACTAACGACCTATAGCTTCTCTATAACCTAATAACTGCATAATCCAGCACCCTTGAACATTAAACTTGATAGCCAACAGCATATTTAAAATACTGACAGCATATTAAATCACACCAGTATAAACTTTACACACAAGCGACGCAGTCTGTCACCATCCTACAATTAAGGCCTATCACATTGCGAAGGAATTGGCAACAGCATCAACTAGTAAATCCCATACCTACTTTTTTAACCTCACTTCCAGCTGCCAAAAGCGCTCTCACTCTTTTCAAAACCATCTAACATGATTAGCAAGTGTGTGAGAGAATGTGTGTGCAGCTGTGTGTTTGTGCTTTACTCTCTTTACTCCTGCTTTCTTATGGCTCTAGGTTAAGTGTACTTTGTGTCATGAATGAGCCCCAGTGAAGGAGAAATCACAGGTGACACAGGGTAGCACAACATATTGAACATATGCTACTGGTTGTGTAGCTGTATTGTCTCCAGGGACGGTTTTAATCAGCTCAACTCATCCACATGATAACTGTTAAAATGATTAATTCTGCTTCTTGAGTTTGTTCCTTGGGGTTTATGTTTTTGATAAATGGGATGGTTTATGATTTAGCTGTTATGTAATCTCCAGTTCTGTTGGTGAGACCGTCGCTGGCAGTTCACTGAAGCTGAACCGAACGTGTCATTCACTGACTGAATCGCATCCTGTTGGTTGAATCCGCCTCATTCAGTGAATTACAGTACCCACTCTCACTCAGTGCACGAAAACGACGAGTGCGCCTGTTCTTAACTTAATTTTTTGGGGATTGAATTGAGGTCTTTCATTCACTGGCTCGCTTTCCGAGCCACGTTCGGTGTGTGGTTTGAGTGTTGCTCAGTGAATCATCCAGTCCCATGCAGTGAAAGCGAGTGAGAGTGCCCAGTTCAATTTCTGGTATTGAGTCAAGTCCTTTCATTCACTGACTGGACTGCATCCTGTCTGTGGTTTGATTCGATTTGATTATTCAGAAGCGCCCGGGGTGCAACATCTCACATCACTTCTCAATTTAGTGGGTGATTTACAAAGAAGGATGATGTAAATGAGCTCTGCCGCAGCTGACTTAAATTGAATGCACTGCCACTAATACCTGTGGCTGGAGGAGGCGTCTGAAAAGCAACATGGCTTTCAGCACCAGAGACAAAAAGACACACTAATCAAGAAATGTGTTTGCAAGAAAACTACTTGTTCTAGTCTTGTGCTCGCATTTTTAGCGGTAGAACTCATAGCAGGCAGCAGCTGTTCAGAGTAGTGCAGTGCAGATGTAGCTCTATCTGCAAATCACAAGCTGTTGGTCAGCTCTGACAGTCCCAGTGGAGAGGGAAACTGTCCTGAGAACGCAGCAACACTGGTGGGAACGTATCGCCTCGGAGTTCTTTACACACTGTGGATAAATGACTTGAACACAAGGAAACATATTTCCTACACCCACAACCACCTGTTCAACCTTGTCTCATGGGGGTTCATGCAACAGTCACAAAATTTATTCTACAGATTTGTGTCCTTTGGTATGAAATGATATATTTTATTATGCATAAAGGCACAAATTATATTTGGATATGAATTTGCCTTTCCGAGCATATGGACACGAATTTTCCTTCACCAGAAGTTGCTAAAACCACCTCCAGAGCGGGAAATTTTGGTGGCTTTAGCCAATATAAACTTACATCAAGGTGGGGTAAGGTTAGGTTTAGGCTTAAAAAACACTTAGTTAAGGTTAAGAAAATGTTATGTGGCACAAAAAACAAACCGCTTAAGGCTAGGGAAAGGTTAGGGTTAGGCATGAAAAACACTCGGATATGGTTAGGTTTAGGCATCCGACTTTTTAGCATCAAACAAACACTACCATGATACATGGTACAGGCACGACCTATACTCCCCACTGAAATACATTACTTTTAAAGTCATGCTGACTGTCACGGAAAAAATGCCTGTGGACACGAATCTACAGATAAAAATTTCGTGACTATATTCCGAACTGCCGTGAGACCAGGTTGATCTGTTGTACTCATCTTTGTCCTCAGAAAGAGGCAGCCTTTGTTGGGTATTTCTCATACCAAACCATTATAACTTCATCTAGCCTCTCAGACATTCTTGGTGTATGGAGATGAAGAATCAGTCCAGTCGGTGCAGTCGATTGAAAACCGAGCAAATATGTTGTGCTGTGGCTGCTTGCTGAAAGTAGCAAATAAATGTTAATAGCTACCACCAGCTGGATGGCCCCTCCAGCTCAGAGTGCTGCTAGGTTGTTTTGATCGGGAAAGTCTCCGCCAATTCAGGTTCTGTGCTGAAGGTTCTGTGTGTAGTTGAGGAGGTGTAAAGTGGATGCTAATTTTACATTTCCACAAAGTTTAACTGTTTGTGAATTATGGCCCTTTATTACAGATATGCTCTCCCAGTGTGTGGGAGTACTGCTCTTGTTCCCATGTAGATAGAAATAGGAGGCCAGTTGTAGTGGGGTTGTAATAATAAAGATTGGGCGGGGTGGCAGTTCTGATTCTCAGAAATATCTATATCGATCCATCTGGGTTGATAGGCCATCATGTTTATGAGCCAGTGATGAGTTTTTATTACTAGAGCAGAACACCCACATACACCTGCAAGTCATCACAGCTCCCTGGAACAGCTGGATAACACATTCTATTTAATCATCCCTGTCAACAGATAACTAGATCATCCCTACAGGAAAAAAAAACAAACAAACACTGGAATGTAACCATCAGAAAAAATACTTTCTCAGTATTAAGGCAACAGGCAACCATTTCCCAGACAATTTCTGATGTGAATGGTGTTGGAATTTATTTATTTTTTCTTCTTTTAGGTGCATACATGAGCTGAGTTTTTACATGAAGGCATTGTCGTTTTGTGGGAGAGGTTAAATTTACATTTTCAAATATATATTATTATTGTTACTGCATGCAGTTCCAGATGGTAACATGTCCCAACTGGACTTGGCTCTGGTTGGCTCCCATCTTCAAACCAGTTTACAGCATTTAAACTAAACTATCCACTCAGCAATTTTAGCTCATTTGAATTGGAGCAGTTTCTGTTTTTGACCAAGTCATGTGCTACTGGGAGAGTCTGGCATCTCAGGCTTCCAAGTCAGCTGATTAACCTGTAATTGTGGCCGAAAATCTGACCAGGAAGAAAAACACTAAGCAAACAAGGATGTCCTGCAGTACAAGCTAATTCAACAGTGACACAAAACAGTTTTTTGCATTATCATTGTATCATTCATTGGAAATGGCAGTATCTGTCTGCAGCTAATCTCAGAAACTACTGGCCCTATCAGTCTTAAATGTTTTGTGCCCAGTTGTGACTGTATGATGCAAAACCTCTCATTTGTTTTTTGTCTCTCTTCTGTCTATCTCACTAAATCCTGTCTCTCTATAGTTGACTGTTGGGGTCCAATAGTCAGAAGATAAGAAGCAGAATGGGCTAGCAAAGGCCTCCATGTAAATATGGAGGCCTTTGCTGGAATTTAGTGAGCCATGATGTCAGTCATGAACTTTCTCACATTAGTTATATTACAAACCTCCAAAATGTAGGTTTTTAGCAAGTGAGTTCTACAGTAATGTTAGCTATGAAAATATTTGCTATCATATTGTTTTAGTGCTAGATCCAACGAGGGAGATATTTTCACTGCATTTGGTTGGTCTAACCAGAGTCGAGACAATAACATTACTCAGTCCTGCTGGTATTAATTACTATAGAAAATGAAGCTTTTAAAACTCATTTTTTTAATCACAGTCAGTGACTTTCAGGAACTGTCAGTTCTTTGTGGATGAGGGTGATAGTACTCAAGAATAATAGCAAATAATTAACACCACCTTTTTATTTGAATTTCACCAAACCTTTGAGGGGAATACCACCTGGATTTAACAATCACATTCCTATACAGATACACAGAGATGAATCAGAGAGGACTCCAAGAGCTACTGGTTGGCCCATGGATCAAATTGCATCTTTGTTTGCTCTGATGTGTCTTGGGGGCACAGCGAGCTAAGCCACATACTATTCACTCACAGCATTTTGTGTTTGAATCTGTCAGACATAAATGATCTGTCACTGCTATAGAATTCCAATTCTGTAATGTGTAGTGTGGGTGGATGTGCTCTTTAAATAATCCATAATCTTTACCCAGCAAACGTTTGATGTTGAATAGACTGATCTGGCAGCCAACACCAAATTTGAAAACTCTCCCAAACACAGTGCCAAAAGTTGAAATGTCTGTGGTTGTACATAGCTGCTACCTGCATCTATGTGTAAAACTGGGACTTGAGGATCTTTCTGATATGAGTCCAAAACCATTTCAAGGGTTTGTGCAATCCAGCAGTTTTGATTTGCTCTATGTCATGAGCGCCCTATAAACACAGTGCCACTGAAAACCTAACACACTATAACTGATATTTGAAATGCTGAAAGCATCACAAGCATGCATAAATGAATATAGCTGCAAGTGGCAGTGGATGGCGGCCAAGCACAATATGCTAATTTGTTTTACGAGCACAAACAGGTTATTTGGCTTACTCCTCAATGCCACAGGAAAATGAATGCATGAACTGCATGTTTGAATCCATCTGGCAATAAAATATGTCATTCTTTGCAACAGGGCTGAGTGGGAAACGGTAGTAAGGCCACCTATTCCTACTACATTACTACAAATAAATAAATATTAATATAAGTATAAATAAACAGACAATTCAGTGTAAAATATACTGCCTGCCTTGTTTCATTTCAGTGGGGGTATTTGTCTCCAAAATTAATGCAAGTGGATCTGACACAGCAAACAACATAATTTTGAGTGGAGACCCAAAACTGAAAAAAAAAAAAAAGGCAAAACAACACACATTTGTTTGGGATTCAAATGCAATGGGATATAGCACCGTTGCATTGCATTAGCTATGCAAATTTTGACAATGAATCCCAAACAAATGTGTGGCAAAACATTTTTTCAGCTTTGGGTTATTGCTCAAAATATTGTTGTTTGCTGGGCCAGATCCACTTGTAATAATTTTGGGGAACAACTTAGACGAGTCAAAGTTAGAAGATCTGTTACACTTGTGGGGTAATAAATACCGCTATTTAGGCAAGGGACATTACTATCACTTTAATGGCTTGTAAGCTTTGTAGTGTTACTATGCAATCTGGAATTATTGGGATAAACCATTCCATATATTAATCGATCCGATCTTGCCAGTTTTACCAAATTTTAGCCAGCTATGATAGTGACATATGATGAGGCTTTACATGCTTCTGCACTACAGCACCACCTGGTGGGGCACCTGCATTCAATGTAATTTCTCCATTTTTAATACATTCTCAAACTTTCTTCTACATTATAGCAGAAAGTTTCAAAAATTATGAATTGCTATCCACCATTTCAGTTGTTTGATAAAGCACTCACCTCTCTAGGCGTTACAGAAATATAAGGATCTATTTTCATGAACTTTGAGCAATCACTTACTTTTATTATATATTTTGCATATAAGATATATTATTGCTCTAGCCTTGATTTTTAACATTTATAAAGACATGTTTTCTGTTCCTTATCTGTTACCACAGTGTCTGGTTGGTTGTCCAGAACATGTTTATTTGTGTGGACCTGGAAATCTCAAAGTATTGTAGCTTAATCATTCTCAACTACTGTTTATGGTGTCTTCCATATGGAGTTTGAAGGGTCCAACCCATACTAGATGCTGATGTGCCTGCATCCAATCCCTGCACCCTGGTTGTCCTGTTAAGACTATACTGTTGCTGCTTGCATCTTGCACCATGCTACTATGTGCTGGATTGTCTCACAGGTCTTTTTGCACAGTCTGCACCTTGATCCTTTCTGATGAAGTATTGACCTGGTGCTGAGTCCCTGCTCCTGCTATATGATTAGAGCCTCAGTGTTGTCCTGCAGTCCCTGACTCAAGTTCAAGTTTATATATAGCCCTTAATCACTGTTTACAGACTCAAAGGGCTTTACTGCCTCACAGTTTATAGAAAACAAAACAAATCCCTGCCCTGAACCCTCGTGGCAGGTAAGAAAAAACTTCCCTCAAAAAACCCTAATACCCAAAATTGGGAAAAATGCACAAAATCTTGGGAGGGATCACAGGGAGAGGGGCAACTGTTCTAGGCTAGCCAGGAGTGCAATGTGTGCTAAGTAGGCAATTACCAACTCAAATCAAATCAAGAGAATTCTAATGAAATAAAATCAAAAACAATTTTAATCAAAAACAAATCATGGCATATATGACAAAGAAAAAAAATGTACTGATGACTTAGATATTGCTTTTTCCATTAAGCTCAGGGCCGGCTTTTGGCATAGGCGGTATAGGCAGTTGCCTAGGGCGCCATCTGCTGGAGGGGTGCCACTAGCGGCCAGAGGGGCGCCAGCAGTCGTTGTTTACCGACGGGATACCGGATTTTGTCGGTATGGAAGTAGGCATGGAAGGGCGCAAGGGAGTAATTTTGTCTAGAGCGCCAACATAGGTAGAGCCTGATTAAGCTGATGTTGCTGTCTTTGTTGCCTTGCCAACATGGTTCCCATGTGACTGTGGGATTCCCAGGTGAGTGAGCTGTCCTCATGTCTGTTATTTGGTCCTCTCATAGTTCAGCCCTTTCAATCCTAATCGTCTTTCCTTGCCTCAAAACCATCTGCCCACACCTCTCCAGTCTGACTGACATCCTGATGTCATTGCGATAGATCCTGAAAAGGTGGATCAATTAGTCTATGTCTTGAGCCTTTATTGATACCCATTTGAGATGATCTGGCTGTAGTTCCTGTAGTTCCACTGATGTTCTGTTTGTGCAGAACAGCCGTGGAACTGCAGAAGATTTGGCATATGTTGCATCTGATGGCCACTTGTCTTGTCTTTTTTTTTTTTTTTTTTTTTTTGGCTTCTGGTGTTGTTCTTCATTGCGTTCTTGATGAGGAAGTTCTGTCCTGTTTACATTGTATAGTGCCAGGCATTCAAGGATTCAAGAATGTTTCATCAAGTTATAAAGTGTCTGTAGTTAATTCAGGTTTTACTCAGATTGGTCTGTGTGTTCTCAGTCGTTGGTGACTGCTCTATCTACCAGCACCCGGTACTCAGCACCAGCACCTGGACCCTCTGCTGTTGTTCTGGAAGATCAACATTCCAAAGATTTGGAGCATGGTGGGCAAATGCTCTCCTTCCAGTCAACTAACTCTTGGAGTAATCATAATCATAATCATAATCATAAAAGGTACAGTTAAGAAGCCACTACTCATGGTGCAGAGAGTGCAAGCATGTAATTACTGAGTTTACATATATATGATGGTGATAATCCATTCAGGGCCTTGTACTGTAGGTGAGGAAGTGAACCTTAAAGTCTAATCAGACTTGTATAGGTAGCCAATGGGGTGAGATCAAAATACGAGTTATGGGATCATTTCTTGGTATTAGTAAAGAGTCTGGCAAAAAATGGCAGGCCCTGAGTAGGATGTTACAGTAGTCAAGCCTAGATGTTACAAATGCATGTCTTATGATTTCAGCATCAGTGTGTGATAGTATGGGTCTGATTTTAGCAAGGTTTTCAATGTATAGTTTTGTGATATTGTACAGCATCAAATACTCATATGGTTGTCATATGGTTGGGTTTGGTAGGTACAACAACTAACATCTCAGATTTGTCTGTATTCAGTAACAAAAGTTTGCTGACATCTATCTCTTAAGTTCAACTAAACAAGTCTCCAGGTTTGTGAGATGTGAGGGGTCATGGTTTAAAAGGAATATAAAATTGAGTATCATCAGCATAACAGTGGAAATCAATATTATATTTATGAATGATGTCACCGAGAGGCAACAAGTATGAATAAAATAACAATGAACCCAAGGGCTGAACCTTGTGGCACAGTAAACTTCCCCAAAGAACCTCTAGACAGATAATTATTGTGGACAACGGATTGTGATCTATTCAACAGGTAAGAGTATAACCATTAGAGTGCTGTCCCCTGAATACCAGTACAGTTCTGGTAGAGGATAGTGGGTAGTAGAGGTAGTGGGTTTTGATGTAGCCACCACTTCAGGTAAGGTGTCAACAGAGATAAACAACTGTGACAATGTGTGGCTGGCCCCACCTGAAGTGGTTTGGGGCATTTTCCTGAGAACATGTATGGGATTGAGTATGGTAGGGACAATCGCCTTTACTTCTAATCTGCTGATTCTATCAATAAAAAAAATGCGTTAGTCTTCAGCTCTAAATGAGTTGTTCCAAGTGTATGGATGTCTCCAAGTTTTGTGACAATAAGTCAACAAAGAATTTAGGACTGTTTTCATTTTTATCGATTAGTAGTGAAATGTATTTGGTTCTGGCTGCTGAGAGTGCACGTTTATGATTCTTAAAACTTTCAACCCACACACAGCAACAAACTCACCATGTGTTTTACATCATCTGCGCTCAAGCTTCCTATAGCCCTGTTTCAAGGCATGAATAGAGTTAAGGCTGTTATGCAGAACCTTGTTCAGAATATCAGTAAGGTCATCTAAGGCTCCGGGGTTAAGGATAGTAGGGAGCTGCTCAATAAGGCTATTTTTGACTGAACCATCCTGGTATCCTGTTGGCCTGTTCTTCTCTGGTGTATCTCTTTACACCTTGTCCTAACTGCATCCATGCTTTTGGGCAGCATGTCACAACAGCTGATGCTGTCCGCACTGTAAGTGTGAAGTGCAGGTGTCAAGTCAAAAGGTAAACAAACCATGAATTTGATTTGTATGACTTTGGCAACAGCAAAATGGGTGAGTAGTGGCAGAACAGGCAATATGATGCGTCAAAAATAGACATCAGGTGTCCATTGAAGCTTTGGGGAAAGACATCACATTGCAACGTGAAGTCAGTCTCATTGATTATAATGGGAGTGATTGTTTTGTTTTGTTTTGTTTGTTTGTTTGTTTGTTTGTTGGGGGGGGGGGGGGGGGGGGGGGGGA
>OMLB01064426.1:0-13529 GCA_900302555.1 Myripristis jacobus | reverse complement strand
TGTTTGAGTTTCATCATTATTATTATTATTATTATTATTATTATTATTATTATTATTATTATTATTATTATACATATATATATATACATATATTTTTTAAAGCTTTTCTTCAACTTTTTATTTTATTTTATATTGTTTGTTTATATATATATATTTTTTAATTTATTTTAGACGTGACTCTACACTTTCCAACAAAAAAAAATTTATGAAAAAAAATGAAAAGAAATAAATGGAATTTTGTGCAGAGGGTTAACAAGAATGTGTCAAAATAAAAGACCACCCACTGGCTTCTGTGTTTCAAAGAGTTAAGCTGTGCCTCATTTTGCTGAGGACCCCTTAAAAGCTCCCCATGGCCCCATGGGACATCCTGGACCCCACTTTGAAAACCATTGTACCAATTCATCAACACATTATCTGACAGAAGATCTTTCCACAGTTTAGAATTACCGAGCTCTAAATGCGGGCGCCGTGCATAATTGTGCACAGAACTGCCCAGAATGGGTTCAAGCTTTAATGGAACTATCCAGATGAAAACAGGGCTTTAACTGTGTTTGCATTGGTACACATGTGGAGGCTGTATTGAAACCCATTTCTGCTCATGTGAAGCCAATTATCCCAAATAATTTTCTATGCAATAAGTAGGACATGAATGAGATTCTGTCAAGCAGCAAGATCTCTTAATTGCTTAAATAATGCTTACAGTTATCATAGTCACACACAAACATTTACTATTTAAAACAGAATATTTTTATGCTTAGTTGCTGCCATGACCTTTGGTGCCTGTAGGTGTACCGACATGCACTGGCCACTTATGAAAGTGTACCGTCTAAGTGCTGTACCCCAAATAAAAGTGTCCCCCAGCATGTTGCACTTCTAAAATATCCTTATGCATTTCATCCATCAGTCAGTGGCTCCAGTATCGCCCTCTTGGTTATAATCTCTTTTTATTATGCATGCAGTTCAACTAATGACTGCTGTTATGTTTGCATCAACACAGCTGCTCCCTCTTACCTTTCTGTTAGGATTAATTTAAAAATCCACTGCACTTTTCCGTTTGTTAGTGCTGTGCACGTTCACAAACTGATTGTGCATACCTGGCTTGAATTAGCCTTACCAACTGAGCAGTGATTGCCAGTTTTAAATCTGGAATAGCTTCATTTAAAGGGTCACGCTCCAGTCACACTCTGTTGGGGGGGTCTGGATTTTTTACGCTCCCTTCATAAAATATACACCCTTGATCAACTACTACTGACATGTTACAAGGCTTTTCACCAGTCACAACTTCTGTAAACTGTCAACTTTGTTATCCCCTTCTTGAAATTCTTATTAGGCTTCATTTTTAGACATCAGACAAAGAAAAGGTTCCCACACATACAACTGCCCACTGCTTTTTTTAATCAGCAGTGGAACAGAAAACACAGATGTTATGTTATCAGCACACTGATAACAAAATAAAACTTGCAGACTATATAGGGGGGGGCACGCCCATCATAGCTGCAAGCACTTGCTTGATTGCTATAGCCACACAGGCCACAGTCTGTATTACATAGACAACAAACACATAGACAAAGAACTCTAGCTTCCAAATGAAACAACAAATACATCTGTATGAATCCAGTTCTACTCATCACATCAGCCTGTGCTGTTCATCGATGTATAACAATCATACAGTGCAACAAAGTCAAATCTACAGCACATTTAAGCCACTATTTGTTTATACTCAGATCTGCAAACATCACCTACTGATTCAGATTCACTGGCATGATGTTACAAGATCAAGCTGCAAAGTCTTTATACAGAGATGCTGTTCTTGCAGAGGATATCCAGCATGAGTTTCTTGTTCTGTGCAAAAGATGTAGAAGTCCACAAACTGGACAAGAATATAACATGTCATGCTGTATAGCTTATTCAACTAAAAATGTCGTTTACAATTTCCAATGTCCCTGTTCCAAGATTTTTGTTAGAAAAACAACTCACTTGTTCAAACTACAGATTCAAGAACATAAATCAGCAATTAGATGGCAAGAAAATAATGTCTCCAGTGGCCAGACATTTCAGTAAACTAAATCACAACAGGTGTTGCATTTTAATGTGTCAGTATCTTTTGAAATGAAACTAAGCTACCTTTAAAGTGTTTGCTATGGTCAGCCATGGTAAAAGGAAGTCCTTTCTCACAGTGGATCATGTAATTCTTTTAGATAGGTTCCATACTTGGGTTGGCCTATCTGTTACTGTTCTAAACTGGTTGAGATCCTACCTTGCCTGGTGTGAGTTTTTTGTCTTCTGGGGGACCATTTTTCTCAAAAGTTCCTCGTTCCAAATTCAAAAATGACCTGTGGTGTTCCTCAAGGCTCAATTTTAGGTACCTTTCTTTTTGTAGAACTTGCATTGTCCTATGTTCTCTTTCCTTCCTCTCTCACTCTTCCCTTTTGCAACCTTATCTCTCGCTCTCTCTTACTCTTTCTACCCAACTGGTCAAGGCAGATGGCTGCCTAGCCATAGCCGGGTTCCACTGGGTTTTTTTTTCCCCTGTTAAAAAGTTTTTTTCTCCTCACCTCTGTCTCCAAGTGTTGACTGATTACTGACTGACCAGCATCGCAGGTTTTCACACTAAGAAACCAGATATTTACTTATTAAAAATGATGATTAACACACAGCCCCAACACTACCACCACCATAGAATACACTAAATAACCAACCAGAAAATTACCAAATTTTTTCTATAAACATCAGTTAGCAGCACAATTTCAGTCTTGTCATAAAACACCAAATACACCAAAGTTTTCATGAATTTGAACAGACACTCGGCTGAAGCATGGTGACATTTACCCATGTATTTAGCTTTGTTCTTCCAGTTATAGTTCATCAAACTGCCTGAGGCTAAATGGTGGTGGAATAGGGAGTGGAAAGATAGTCTGGGTTAAAAGTTAGAATAAAACTGTACCCTTTTATTATTTTATTTTTTTATGTCAACATGAACCCAAATAATTGCGTGTAATTTTACAGTGTAATGCCAGCTGATTTCTTTTGACAGTAGATGTTTCTGTAGCACTAGGTCAGTGCTAATTTCTTTGACGAAACTTGTGATGAAAATTATTTGTCAAAGATAATTTGAAAAAAATGAAACAAAAATGAAATAAAAATGTATCTATGGTGACAAGGCGAAAGTGCCACAACGGGACGAGTTGGGAAGAGATCCAATCAGAGGTCCTCTCTGTGGTGGTGCTGAGTATGTAGTTGCACATTAGTGGATAGTGCTGGTCTAACCAAGAAGTCACGTAGTTTCAAGCTGATAAGCAAACACAAACAAAATTTGTGAAGGAAAATAAGAACTGATGCAAACTGTGTGGAGCAAAAGTCACTAGTAAACAAATCTCCAAGATGAAGTGGTACTTGCAGTCTTGTCATCCTGAAATAAATGCAAAGGTAAGAATATAATTTATTATAAACTAACGTTATTTTATCAGCTAAACCCAGTTATGGTTGTGTTTTTACTAAAACTTGAAATACAATAAAAGAAACAAAAACAAACACAACAAACACAGCTGTCCATCTGCTGATGAGAGAACTGAATACTGTTGCTATGTTTAGATTGTAAATGAAGATAATGCTTGATAAGAGTAAACTGTTTGACTCTCCTCAGAATTGCAATATGTAGCAAAGAAGAAATGAAGAAATATTTACCTTGGGCTCTCATTACTGCACTGACTTGTTGTGTAAACTTAATGATAAGCTAGAAAGATAATAATAGCAGGAGTAAATGAGTGTTGAGCTAAGTTGGAGGTGTGTGTGTGTGTGAGACAGAGAGATGGCAACAGAGAGACTGCTTGTTCCAAATTAAATACCATTAAATTAAATACCATGTCATAACACCAGTTTAATAGCTGTTTCCACCAGGAATCTGTAAAGGGATGTAGAGGAATATGTGTATATATACAGAAAAGATTCTGAAGGGACCTCAAATTAACTAGTGTTGATTGGTGGTTGATCAATATATTTTATTTGATACAAAGGAAATGAGATATGGAGAATGGCCCAATTAATTTGCTTTTTACTTTGGAGGAAATTAAAGGAGCCACATGTAAATCAAGAAACACATTTTCAGGAAAAAAAAATGCTGTAGTAATTCCTATAAGGAAGGCATCAACTATAGGCCAGTGGCACTTACTTCACTGTAAGATCATGTCAGATTCATGGAAGAGAGGATAGCTTTCTAGTGAAGTGATTGCTGGCCATTAATCTGTGCTTTTTTATCTCATGCTGTAAGCACACCACCAGGTCGATGATTCCCCTTTCGTTTCTAAACCCTCTTTGGTAATTCAGTCAGTCCCCTCTTCTCTAAAAAACAGGTTTCCATATGGGATTTGGGCGGGGACTGGGACACAAAAAGGCATGTGCTTTTAAAAGCAAAGAGACTTGACTGACTGCCTGATAAAGCACACAGACTAAATGCAGTAGTTGACAAACCACAAGGCAAGCAGTGGTAGTGTAACAATGCTCTTTTGAATTGACAGACACTAAGCCCTTTGGGATCAGAGGCAAGTGAAACGTATGCTTTCATTTTCAAGTGGCCAAGAGGAGCCACACTTGGGTCCCTTGTCAGTGTATCTCTTCCCAGGAGAAGACAGCTTTGTATAAGTGTCACTCCCCCCGCAGATCAGGACTAATGCCATGTGGTCAGGAGCCAAAAGCCCCCAACATCCTCCGACCAGGTGGCAGTCATCCTGATCCTGTGGGAGAAATGGGCCAGAAACTAATATAACCTTGTATATATAAAATATTTCTACATTTGAAATGACTTTGTACATTTTTAATACAAATGAATCTACATGAGGGTCAGTGATACCCATTGTCAACCATAATCACATACAGGGAAGTTGCAAATCCAGAGCGTACGGTAGAGAACATCAACTTGATGTCAGATTAGGTGGAAGTCACTGGGGTTACACTCGCTGAGTGGCAGTGTTAGCATTTAGTTTCAGTGCACAAAAAAACTCGACCTAAAATAGGAAAGGGCTGCTGCACAATTTACTATACCTACTGATTCAGCAAGAAATCAGAGCTATCTTTTTATGGATTACTAAAAGCCAAAGAAGAGAGACACAAATGGATTGCTGCTATTTTGCAGCATCAAAAGCAGAAGACAGACAGGAAAGACATGCAGCACAGAGCCCCAGCCACATCCAAACCCAGGCCGCTGCGGCTAAGCCTTAGTGTTACGTGGTATGTGCGCTACATGGTGAGCCACTGGGGCGCCCCTGGGCCATTGATTCTTTAGTAATGTGTAGAGATCACTGTTGATTCTGATTGCCTTCAATTTAAGGAGATAATCATATGTTTTAGTCCCAGATTCACAGCCTTCCCCAGCTTTCAGGCCAGGGCAGGTGTTCCAGCGGGAAAGTGACGTCAGCGCATACCCACTTTATGCAGGAATTTATAGACGTATACAAAACCATACCAAATGAAGTTGGAACAGATAAAACAAACTAGGAAATGTGCTAAGCAGAGCACAGACCTGATGGTGGGCTCAGCAGAGTAACCATTCACCTCCATTCATTTTATTTTATATCATGAAAACCACCATGATTAAATGCATTTGAATTGTTTTAATAAGGGCTTTGAAATAATGGAAGTGTTACCTGTATGTCATTTCATTCAGTACTACTAAAATGGTATTTTTGCATGTACACTTTCAGTATGACGCAAGTGACACAAATGCTAAAATATCACATCAAGAATCCAAACTGACGCAACAATACTCCGAAGGAGCCAAGGCACACATCTCTTTGACCACAAATTAGTTTTGGCCTGTGCCATAAATGAACTATGAACCAATGGATAAAATTTAAAACATCTGATCGCAAACACAATTAAACACACATCATATGACGCATTCAGTGTCAACCACAGTCATGTAATCAAGCCATTAGGCATGAAACACACACACTGCTGCCTATCTTACAGTGGAGACTCTGGTCCATGTAAAATTAACATGTTTTTTTTGTTTGTTTGTTTTTTGTCCAGCTGAACATGACATTTCATCAGCGTTTTAACCCCTTATGAACGTGCTTACAGCCTGACAGGAACCTCCGGACTGTTCAGCAGCCAGGTTAAGCTGCCTGTTATGTCATTGCTTGCTATTTTAATATGTTTGACTTTAGTTTATTAAGTTTATTATTATTACTATACTGATCAAGGGATAAGTACAGTTATTTACTACAATATGATGGAGGACGTGACTTATTTGAGAGATGAGCCAATACTCAAACTAATGAAAACATGCAATTTTTACCTTTTGACAGGAATAAGACTTAATAGCAAAAACTATTAGTAACAAAACGGTTAAGGCCATATTTTTCTTCCACCCATTAAATTAAAGGTGAAAGTGCACTTCAATCATGTCTTGATTACTCCATTTCAATTCCACAGTGGTGGTGTACAAAGGCAAAATTATGAATATTGTGTCACTGTCCAAATACTTATGGACCTAACTGTATACATATTTAGCAGTCCACTGCTAAATATATCCTGTTTAAAGGCAACAGAGGCAACAGAAAAGTCGTTGTTTGTACATGTCACTGCTCTTCAGACATAATGACTTGGGCAGTAACTTGTAAGATGAAAGGGTCTTTTTGCAACATTTGTCCTTTATAAGTGACAGTGTCTCCTACAGATTAAATACATAACAGAGCAGTGGTTTTCTTTGTGTCATTTTTGTTCTCTTTTAGTTTGTATGCATACACAGAAATGCAATAACCAAACCACATTAAAACAACCACACTGAAATAGCATAAAAACTAAATAATACATACATAAAAAATACATTCACAACGGAATTATGGTGATAAAATTTTAGGGGTTGGTAGGACGCAAGACAAACTGCTTTAGCGTGTCCGCTTTGACTAGTGAGCTTTCTGCTGTAAGTGACATCTGTGTCGGGAGACAGAGAATGTGCTCATTCTTCCTCATCCTCGTTGGTTTCATCATAGTACATACTGCTGGACAACATAAAGTCAATGTATATGAGCCCTTATGGTATGTTGGAGGTTGCTATCCATGTAGATTATTAATTACTGCTAGGATATAGGACACACATGATGTAGATGCCTTTTGACTGCCAACTGCCAACCCATCAATAACTGTAAATTGGATCTTCCACTTTAAAAATGATCTATGTTTGATTTCATGGACTCTTATGTTTTTCCCAGACTCTGTTTATGGACTTTTTGTAGTTTAAGTTCTGAGGGCTGCACTACGAAGCGAGATTAACAGGTATGTTGACTCTAAAGCCAGAGTTTGCTGTGTCAGCAGCGTGGCTCTCTTTTGACCTGGCTTCATCACCATGGTAACAGATGCTGCAAACATAACCTGCTCCAGACCAGGTTATGTTCAGAGTTTCTGCTTAAAATCAGCGTTTTTCCCCTTTTCTTCAGGTAATACGTCAATTAACCCTTTAAATTTTATGCTGAATATCATCCACAAAATACAAGAGTAATGACCCATAGCAACTGCATGCCACTTTGAATGATATTTTTATGCTTGCACCTTGTTTGCTGCCAGGTTTGTTTGATGCTGCCGGTACTGCATCTAATAACACACCAGCTAAAAATCAAAGTCTACCACGCATAGGCCTAATATAACAGTGAAATTTATTTCACATGATATTGACAAAAATTACAGTGATTTACATCCTTCATTAGCAAATGGTGTGAGTCCTAAATAATTGAGCTGTAGACAGAGATGCACATTATGGAGTAGCATAATGTGCTTTGTGTGTGCCATCTATGCATGTGTGCATTAGACAGAAGGAGGTGGAGGGTGTAGGAGTACAAAGACATCAGGTGATGACATCTCCTGTTAATAGTTCTGTGTTGATGTGTCACCATAGATCCACTGTAGGGCCTACGCCAGTGTATTTTTAATCCCCTGTAGGAGAATCTGTGCACACACTGAGCCAATCGCTGAATCACTGTACGGCAGCGTCAAGATTTTATCAATTCCATGATAACGAAGAATAAATAAACAGAGAGGCAATATTGTTCACATCTCAGAAACAGAGTTCACTGTCAGACAAATCACCATTGTTCAAAGCAATGTTTTGGTATTTCTCACCATGAGTTGGCAACATCTGCACATATTTTCAAACCTTCTCACCTCCACCTCTGAAGAAAGACAAGATCTGGCACCATGTTGTCCTCACTATGTGGAAATCAGCATGCGATGCATGGAAGCACAAAGCAGTTTTGCAGATCAGTGACAGACCTTGCAGTCTTGTGTTGCCCTTAGCTTAAACTGTTTGAGGGCAAAAGCTGTGGTGTTGTAGCCAACTCCAGTGGTTTACACAAGAAACAAAAAGCATCAACTGTCAGCTGCACTCAAATATTTTCTCTTTCTCTTTAGGGAATTTGAAAGCATTAACATTACACAGGACTAAGTCATTTTAACTGATAATGTTGGGATATTTTAATCATGGTCTTAGCAAAAGGCATCTATAAATTGGCTGGCCAACTTGTTGCTTGCAATTTTGCCAGCAATTGCTGTTAGTTAAATAAACATTCTCTTATTTCTGACACAACCAGTGCTGGCAAGTGGACACAAATTCACCCTCAAAGGCAGGCTGAGATCAAATTTCTTTACCGGTGGAGCAGTGGGCAGGTGTACAGGAAATTATGAGCTGAGCAGGCACAGAGGTGGTAGATTTCCAGGCTGACTGACAGAAGATTGGGGAGTTACACAAGCAGGGAAGGCAGGTTGAAGCTAGGAACTAAAGTATTAAACTTAAAAAAAAAAAAACAACTTTGGCTAAACTATGGCTATGTTCACACAGTGGCTGAAAGTGGTCCAATTCTGATTTTTTTTCTTCTCAGATTTCATCTTTTTGCTTTGACTGTTCACATTCATCTTTGTATGTTTGACATCAGTGTGAACAGATCTCTGGTGTGAGCCCACATGTTCATTTAGGAGCATACATGCTGATAAAAAAAAAGTCATTGACATGGCAGTCCATCATAAAATAGTGATGCAGGCCTTCATTTCTTGAATAGTTTGCTGTGGTAACAGTGGTGTGGTGCCCGTCAGCTGTTCAGGCTGATGGCAAGATGGCAAAAAAGGATTCTGATTGAAGCATCTTCTCATAGCTATTAAATGTCATCTTGTTGTCGTCGCTGTGATCCTCCATATTTTGTTTTGGCCCACCACTGTTGGCAATCAATGAATAATGATGCTCAGTGATGTGAGGCTACTCACCCTGCAAATGAAAGGATATGTTCAGACAGCCAGTAGAAAGTGGCCTAGATCTTATTTTTCCTGTTTTTGCTGTTGTCACTGGCATAAAAAATCAGATCTGTGCCACTTTTGAGGAAAAAAATCACATCTAAGCCACTTTTTACTGGCTGTCTGAACATTGTCTAACTGAAGACAAACCAACAAACCAATTGATGAGGCAACAGGAATGTAGCAAATTGAGTATTGTTCAACCTGCAAGCCCTAATCTGTTATTTGGCAAATCCAGACAGTATCCAGAGTTTGGACAGCCAAAAACTACATGATATGCTATTTTTGAAAATTGGATCCAAGCCACATTTGGAGGTGGTTGGAAATGCGATTCTTATCAGATTTCGACAGATGTGTCTCAGTCCGGACATTCTGGTCTCCCATATTGGATTTCAGGTTTTCAAAGACACTGATGAGAGGAAAGTGCCATTCTGGACTTTCTGCGTGAGCTTGAGACTCAAAGTATGATTGTATTATTGAAAATAGTATACGTCGACAATACAATCATATTAACAGTTCATAATCCCGTCTACATTACCTTTGAAGTGTTATCTGTAAATTACAAGCCTGTTCCTCTGCTGTCAGGGCTCCATTGACATGCTTTGATGTCAACAAAGGGGTAGGCATGGCCATTGCCCCTGCAGGAGGGGACAGTTGATGAGAGTCATCGCCTCTGATGACGGGCCTTTGGATCTTGATGTCGCAGCCATCAGTTGCACCTATGATGCCGTTAATGCCACAGACTCTGGCAAAAGCTGTAGTAGATGCTTTCTTCTGTTAAAAATTGGGTGTGCCAAGCACCTTCAGGATGGCCTAGTAAACTGTAGATGGAGATACATACAAAGTTATGTCAGCCATATATCAAAGAAACATCAGCAGCTTCTTACCGAGAGGAGTATCTGGTTGACCTCCAACATGAAGGCCCTGGTTTAGCCCCTACTTCTCCAAAGTAATGACCAGTGAGTCACACTGAGCCCATGTCATGCCATGATGGCGACGGAATGTGTGCTCATCCATTTCAAGTAGCACTTCACATTCCTTGTCAATCTTCAGAATAGGGTTCTTAGACGGTGTCAGCGGGAGAGAAATTATTGTCCTGTAAGAACACAGAAAACATGAGATTGAAGTTGCATGTTACATTCAGAAGATGACTTCCAACCTCACTTCCTTTTAGCCTGAACTACCTACTTATAGGAATAGTATATCAAGGGAAGGAGATAGGGATACATAGAAGTGCACAGTCGGACTGTCAGATCTGTGTGTGCGTGTGTGAGAGACAGAGAGAGAGAGATAAAGAGATAGAGAGACTGAGATGGCTATTCAGTCTGACAGTCTGAGTCCTACAACTTTAAGCTACTAGCTGTGGCTCACACTATTGAGCACACTCGGCTTACGCACTGCTGACCTGTTGTACATTATTTGAGTGAGCAAAGACGAGCCATTTCTCTTGGCACTGTGCTAACTGATTTAGGTCCCTCATAGATGCTTTTAGAGCTCAGAGACTTGATAACAAACATCAGTTTGCTGCGAGTGTCCATGTTTTCCTAAGCAGGTGCACTGGGACACATTTAGATTGGAAGTTGAAAATAGCTACTTGGAACTATCTTCTTCCTGCAATGGATTGCAGGAATAGAAGCCAAGGAAGGCAGAGATAATGAAGACTGCTTAATGTTTGGGGTTGCCCCCAAACACCTTCAAACTAGAGAACTAACCACCTGCAAACTAGGGAACTAATTGTGAGGGTTGTGATGGACACTTTGCAGAGACCTGGAACTGGGTCTTGATGAGCCATAGGGAAAAATACATTTTTGTGCGTCAAAGCAAATTCATCTCCCAGTACAGCATCAGCAATGGGAGGTGACTTTCTGTTCACTTAAATAAATAGAAACTTTCTCTGGAAGGCGATTTTTGAATTCCTCCAGTAACATGAGCTTACGTAAATTGTCAGAAGTTTGAATCTTACTGGCCTGGCACCATTTATCAAAAAGCATAGCTTTCTCCATCACAAAGTCTACATATGTCTGGGTGGAAGTCTTTTAATATTTCCTCACTTTTTGTAGATGTCAGGTACTGATTCATAAGCACAGAGGACAGTGGCTTTCACAATATCATAATCTTAACTTTAACTATCCTCAGGGATATTCATACCTCCTGGCAGATAGAGGTACAGTGTCATTCTGTAGGAAACACCGATCACCATAACTTTGGTCCCCAGTTTTGCGCCCACAATAACCGTGTGAAGTGAGTGAAAAACAAGAATTGAACTCAACATGTGTAGGGGCTGGTGCTCTGTAATCCTTTCCACAACCTCTTATGCAGGGATGACCCTGATACAGGACCCCTGGTTAGTCTTAGTCTTTGGTCGTATACATCCATGGCTGAATCAGCTGTTGACTTCCCCAAAGGACCCTTTGCTGCTCCATAGAGAATTCTCACTGCAAAATCTGGTTAAACCTACTCTGCAGTATTTTGCATGATCATATTGGTGCCTGGCCACATTCTCCTTTTATGGGTGAAACCACCTCCAGTCCCCAGCCAGTCCCCAGGATTTCTTCATCCATAGTGTTCAGAGGTAAATTCAGAAAGGGCACTATGGTTTTAATGCACCATCCATGAGCTTCCCTACAGTTACTTCATATTTCAGTTTGCAGATGCTTCTGCAGCTGACCACTCTACCACACTCCTTTCTTCCTGCTTGGAGGGAGGCCATTACTGTGGCCTCTTTGCCAACATCTTCACAGGACATCTCAAGCTCCACAGTCAAACTCTTCCACCCCTCCACAGTCGGCCTCGCTTTGCCATCACACCACTCTCCCTCACCTCCACCCTAATCCTTCTCTCCCACTGGCTCTTCCAGCGTTTCAGCCTTCCTCGTCCCAAGCAAACTGTCCTTTTTCATGCTTCTTTACCATGCTTGGCAACATTCATTTGAGCAGTTACTCATTTTTTTTGTTAAAAAAAAAAAAAGGTTAAAAACCAATGTCAAACTAACAGAAATAACAGAAATACTACCCACAAACCCTAACCTACAAACAGCAAAGCTACCCAGGAATAAACTGAGAAGGTACAATGCACAACTAAACTGAGACCACTGGCAACAAAAAACACAACTCGACAAACAAACAATCCTCACTTTATCTACAGTCATACTCTTGTTGGTGTAGCTTCCAAAGAGTGCAGTTATCCTGTTGATGATGTTCTTGTGTGGTCCCATGACCACTTGTCCTTCAGTGGACAACATCCAAGCCCCAGGCTTCATCATATCAGCTGAAATAAACAAGAGTCATGTGCTTTTGTAAAGAAGTGGAATCCTAAATGAGCTAGAGAAGACTGCAAAAGCATTCAGTGTGTCACACAGCAGGAGACAACCCAGAAGCAGACACAGAGACAAACACATGGTATGCACTTGACAGTTTTGTCTCGTGTCAGCATGGGGGAACTAGTTAGCTAATAATATTAACTGGTTGTGCAGATTAAGCATGCTGATTTTTTTTTTTTTTTTTTTTAATTTTGGTATGTATGGTGTTTGTATGCAATCTTGAAATGGGCTCAAACCATGCTGGTGCGCAACCAATGGGACCCACCTCCAGAGGTAGGGCCATTACCCATCTCAGAAATGAGGATGAGGTTTTGACGTTAATTTGACCCGATTTCACCATAACCCCATGCCCCCTAATAAAGAAAATGTCAATTACATGTGTGTGCAAGAATGAAAAATCAAACCATGCTGGCATGATACACTCACCTAAAGGATTATTAGGAACACCATACTAATACCGTGTTTGACCCCCTTTCGCCTTCAGAACTGCCTTAATTCTTGGTGGCATTGATTCAACAGGGTGCTGGAAGCATTCTTTAGAAATGTTGGCCCATATTGATAGGATAGCATCTTGCAGTTGATGGAGATTTGTGGGATGCACATCCAGGGCATGAAGCTCCCGTTCCACCACATCCCAAAGATGTTCTATTGGGTTGAGATCTGTGACTGTGGGGGCCATTTTAGTACAGTGAACTCATTGTCATGTTCAAGAAACCAATTTGAAATGATTTGAGCTTTGTGACATGGTGCATTATCCTGGTGGGAGTAGCCATCAGAGGATGGGTACATGGTGGTCATAAAGGCATGGACATGGTCAGAAACAATGCCCAGGTAGGCTGTGGCATTTAAACAATGCCAAATTGGTACTAAGGGGCCTAAAGTGTGCCAAGAAAACATCCCCCACACCATTACACCACCACCAGCAGCCTGCACAGTG
>OMLB01064425.1:39725-67372 GCA_900302555.1 Myripristis jacobus | reverse complement strand
TTTGTACACCTGTAGTCCTCCTTACAACCCGGTGGCAGGGTGAGGGCTTCCTGCTGCTGCTGGGGGCTGTAGGACAGAGCCAGACGGCTGACAGTCACCCGGAGCTCACGGGAAGCTGCGGAGTCCGTGCGGACAGTGAGTGCCCGCTGCCGGCTGTATCTTTCTCTCTGTGGCCTTTCTCTGCATTTTACCTAACGTATGAGTTACCGTAAGTGTTGCAATATAGGGGCATTTGCAGTGAATGGAGCCGTTTTTACCGTAAGTGTTGCTATAAAAGGACCTCTGCTTGTGCCAGTGGTGACGACGATTTTTTCAGATTCCACTATTCTCTCCTATTGGACGGCCGAGTTACAAAAAATTTCAACTTGGGCGCGGCGTGCACGTGCACTATGTTAAAGCCCCGACTCCTCTGACCCTGAGATGCGCCCCCCAACACGTCATGTGACTGTCAAGACAGAACATAAAGAAAGGGCGCCAGTGGGCAATGGGAAATTATTATTTTCGCTATTACTATTATTTATTTATTTATTTTCCCCAAGGGTGACTGGCGCTTGCGGCGCCCCTCCAGCAGATGGCGCCCTAGGCAGCCGCCTATACCGCCTATGCCAAGAGCCGGCCCTGTATGCCGGTATACTTCAATAAACTCACACCATTACAGCAAACTACTAGAACTGGACTACAACAGTTGTTCTTCAACACTGGCTAATACCCAAGTGCCTCTTGAAAATAAAAAGCTGCTGCTTTCTCATTCAGGTTAAATAGAGCCATTCCAAATAGAATTAAAATATTTCTTGAATGAACGGATAACCGCATAAAAATTGAGGTGTAAATGCACCCAAGATGCAGTGGAGAGAATTAAAATCTGATTGTCGGAACCACCTGAGGAGATGGTTTGAGATGCACTGTGGCTGCAAAGTAGCCAAGTGTAAATAGAAATATTTCTCAAAGGCACACATACGTGATCTCTACACTCCTCCCAAAACAAGAGAAGCAACATATGTGGAACAGAAGAAGCAAACACTTTCAGGCCACTCACAGAAACACACAGGATAAAGTGAGACTTGTGGCAAATGCAAAAAGAAATTCACTGTCACTGTACTCAGAATTTGCATAATGTGGAGGAAAGCATGTGAAAAAAGCCACTGGCTTTCTGTCTGGCTAAATATGCATTTTTGATAACAAATGTAAAAGTAACTTGAATAAAATAAACAGAGAAACAGAGAGACAGAGAGTGAGACAGAGAGAGAGAGAACTTCCTTGATTTATGCAAAACGTGTATATTTAGAAGTGCGGTACATTTACAACCTCAGTCTTAGAAATATGTATATCTACAAAATAGTTAAACACTGACAGAGAGTGTGAGGCATTTTAATCACACAGGTCTTCCTCAGGCGGTCTAATTTGAATGAAATGCATTCAGTTGCATTCTGTTCATTTCACTTTATTGAAGGTGTCTGTCATGGTTGTGCATTAACTTGTGTTTTTGGACTTTTTGCCTGGACTGTTTACTTCCTGTTTCTCCTGATGTTTGTGGTATTGGATTCCTGAGCCTCCTCTGTGTCTGTCTGGTTTGCCCAGCCCAGCTTCCCACACTTGCCCTGAGTTCAACTCATTATCCCTGATGGTCCTGATCCCTCCCCTGTGTTTCCTTGTTAACCAATCCCCTGCCTTGTCTCCCGCACCTCAGTTTGTATTTAAGTCTTGTTTTCATTTCAGCTCTTTGTCAGTTGGTTGTCATTGTCTCCCAGACTTCCTAGTGTCTCTGCTCCAAGTGTTCCCAGTGTTTGCCTTTGCCTGCCTGGTCCTGAGGTCTGTCTGCTACCTGCCTTCAGTCTCCATTAAATATTCTTCACCTCAGGCCTGTTTGCCTGTCTGGTCTCCTGCATATGGACTCTCCTTCTCCGCTATACACGACAGTATCATGTGGATTATCTAGGATACCAACCAAAACCAGAGCTGTAAACAAATCAGTGTGTTACTGCTGTGTTGTCAAACTTAGTCACATTTTTTATCAAAGCAATAAGTAAATACATTTAATGCCACAGGTATTGAGTTCAGAAGTATGTGATAGTGTGCATTTATGGAGGACAAACAATGCTATGTGTTTTATTTTAATCACCACTCTTCAGTTCAGCATGCATAATACATATTACCACCTGACTGCATTTATTTTCATATAATTTAAATTTTTTAGACGAGCTGCACCAGCTATTCCTACACTCGTCCTCCACCAAGTATATGCTGCTGAGCCAGTGGGGGGTGAAAAAATGCGAGCTGTCTGAGGGATTATACACATATCAAATTCACCAGAACACCCCTCCATACCCTACCCTAAAAAAAAAAATAAATAAATAAAATAAAAATAAAAATTCTGGCTTTATTTTCTGAAGCATGAACTTTGCCAATAAGCAAGGCAGAAACAAACTGACAGATTTTTGAATGGACACTGGTCACAGAGTGCAGGAAAGACCTTGTTTGACTGACATTTATATACTAAAGGACTGGCTGGATCAATGACTGATTTCAGTGCTGGATGGATACATGAATGGATGTATGGACGGATGGATGGCTACCTGGCTACTGAGCTGCAAAAACATGTGATGAATGACTGGCAGGCTGGCTGGCTGACTGCTTGAATGGATTACTGTAATAAATGCCTGGTCAGTGAGATACTGGCTGGCTGCATGTGCCAAAGCAAAAGGCTGGCATTTGTATTTCGGATATTTAATTTGACACTAAACACGGGGGCCTTATAATCTGAGGGAATCTACTGTAAAATAAGGCATATATTATTTAGTGTCTGCTATAGGGCAGGAGAAGAACATTCTGCCATCATTAGAAGAAATATCCAAAATGTGACTAACAAGGTAAAATCGCACAAGCCTTAGAAAAACCCCATGCTTGGATCTGAGTAAGATTTTAGGAAAATGTGTTCTCCCGCTGTGAATACCATTTGGCGAAATCTGAGCAGACAACTTGATGTGGATTTCATAGCGCTGTGTTATGGGTTGGCTGAACTGCTTGACTAATGAGCCCAACGCACGGAAAAGTAACTCATTTGTCTCCCAGCACCTGTCCGCCCTGAGCTGCTGACCCTGGCCTGATGCTTGGGGAGTTGATGGTCTCTTAATCTCAGCCGCTCTCACCTTGCCAACTCAACACAGGCCCCCGTGCTCTGCCCAGAGCCACACACAGAGCTTTCAGGCTTCACACACGGTAATCGCTGGACTGCCATGTTGGCTGCCTCTGGTGTTCTCCACAGTTAAAATCACTAGTGGCCTCCTTGGCAGCAGTTAACAGGTATCAACATAAAGAACAGGCTGCTTCCAGATCTCTGTAGTCAGACTTTGTTGCGGTAACGTGTTGGCTTTCAGCCTTCACACTTTGTAATCACTGGCTAGACTTAAATTCGCTGTTGCTGTCACTCTGCCCAGGAGGAGACATAAATAGTCTATTTTAGACGCGGTGTGCCATTTCTGGAACTGGGAGCTGAACAATGTGAGAGTACAAGGCCACTAATGAATAAGCTGGTATAAAATATTTTGCTGGTATGTGAAAATAGGAAACATGACAACATGTTGTCACATGTGATGTATTAATTTTTTAGACTAATCGTTTAAAATGATGTCGCCTAGTGCTTGTATCATATAAGCAGAGCACGGTCTAATCTGTGAATGTGTGCTGCCAGACGTCAACCAAGCTCAACTCTAACCTGACAGCTGCTCTTTTTTTTTTTTCCAAACCCGGCCCACATGCAAGATCACACATGCACATACACAAAAAGAAACTAAGGAAAAGTGAATTAGATCAGAACAGCTTGCAGCCCTTCGTTTATATTTACACATGCATGATGTCAAAAATAAAAATACATAGCTAAAATCTAAAATGAATCCTCCAACAGGATCAAATCCCATTGGGCTTGGGTTAGGTTGCAGACCTCTACCTTAATTTTGACCAAACTTGTTGAATGATCCATTTTGCTGCTGTGTTTGCCTTCATTAGGCCAGTCAATTTGTGAGGATAGCAGCATTTCTTCAAGCAAATATTGTGTGAATTGGACTTATATTTTCAAATTTTGACTTTTAGTTCTAACACTTTTGCAGCACTTAATGCTTTTAAATTACAGAATGCATCACCAAAATATGTTATCCTATGTTTCATTAAAATATGAAAACATGTGACTGCTTTTGCCTCTTTTTACTCTATGTGTTATCCCATGAGGTAACAGTGGCAACAGAAGTGCATCAGTCTCCTACTTCAAACATTGTGGCGGACAGTGAGGAACAAGAGAGCCCACATGCTACTTAAAAATATATATTCTGTAATGCAGTTTTTGTACACATGAAAGATATGAGTGAAGAACGTCTGTAGTTGATGCTTGCTCTAAAAATACAAAATAAAAAGACAAGCCCTATTGAACTCTCCACTTCATGCTGTTAACAGCTCCTGCAGTATTTCGATGTCAATCAAGACATGGACCTTGTGACTACAGATGTCATATTCTTGCCTTTACAATGCTATTTTGCTGTCACTGACTGATCCCTCCCCCCTCTCCCCCATCTGAGGAAATCATGTTTTTTTTCACCTCCTTTTTTTAGTTCCTGTAAAAGTTCTCATTGTATGCATCAGCCACTTGTATATTAATATATACTGGATCATAAATAAGACTCGTGTGCATCTGGGTCACTCTTTACATATTCCGTCTCCACATATGTAATCTTGTTTCTTTGTGTGACATTTCAAGCCCCCCACAGAGATAACATGTTAATATACAGATCACACTACAGATCACACTAGAAACTTTGTTGTCATATTTTTGTGAAGTGGAACAGTAATTGCATTTTGAGAGGAATTTCAGTGAAAAATGTCTCACATCTAAAAAAAAATAATAATAATAAGACATAAAATTGCTATTAGTACAGTATGGATCTAACATGATTTAGTATGCAGCAGAACCCTGCTGATCTGTATGATTGTGAGATTCTTTATTTATTCGCCAGCTACATCATGCATATCACAATTAATTGCATGGCTCATATAAATGAGCATCCTCTATTAATCCGACAGGGTGTTATAAAAATAGTCACAGCCTAGTAGCTCAGCTAACAGGGTCTGATCACAGTGTGTAAAACTAACACCAAATTTATCATACATCGACGCACATGCACAGATATGGTTACGACCACACGTACATACACACACAAACAAAACTCCAGTATGCACAAACTTTGCTGACTTAAAGACTTAGAGGTGATTTTGTAGCAGGTCAGTGATGCATGTTGGAGTGTATTCCCACAGGGCACTTTAATTAACACTTTAAATATTACAACATGGCGCACTATTAGTGTCTCAGACGTAATGTGACCCCCTTTCTCAGAGTGTGTGTTTGAATGTGTGTGTTTGTGTATATGTGGCCAGGCCTCCCTTGAAAATGAGATTTTGGATTTCAATGGGACTTCACCAGGTCAAATAAAGGGTAAGTACGCACTAATACTAAAAATGGATGAAGTAATGCCACTTAACTTCACACTACCAGCACTACCTGCTGGATCAGCCATCTTGAGTCACAGTATTGTGAACATAGGAAGTGCTGGAAATATGTCAGCCGCAATTACAGCCAACTGCCAAATAGCACTGAGGAAATGGCAACTGAGTTTTTGTTTGTTTATTTATTTATTTATTTATTTATTTATTTTGTTTTGGCACCTTTTGAATTTGGCATTGTGGTTTTGGGACGGAAAACAATAGAAGCTTCTGGAACACATTCTGTTGAGTTGCAATATGGTTAAATATCCAAGGCCTTCAAACGGCGCTGTGATCACATGTGCTGCTGATTGAGCTTACGTGTCAACTTGATCACTTATCAGGAGTACAGATACACAGTGTGTTGAAAGCAGAAGCAGCCAAATATGTATGACTCAACGTAGCTAAAAATAAGACGGGTCAGCAATGAGGCAAAAATACAAGCAGGAAACAACTGTCTATTTTTCCAGCTCAGTCCTGCTTCTCAGGTGTATTACTATATAAACGTGTCAGATCTTAATTTTAAGATATAATTTCTTGCATGTGTTCCCTCTCAGCTTTCGACATAACTTATTTAAACTAGATATATCAAGTCTTCGCCCTCCCATAGCAATAAAAGTTCAGAGCATTACATACAATGCAGTACATATTTAAGTAACTTTTCATCAGCTTTTGTGCTGTGGGGTTTGTTAGGCTCCTCTAAACATCAGCTTTCCTAATGTTTGGCTCTCAAAAGGTTTCCACGGTAATGAACAAAGCAGCTGCATGCACTCTTCTTCACAAACGTCAGAGGAAGTGCATATACATACACACCTGTAAGTGTGCACACCAGCACATGCCCATACAAACAGCCTTGAAATTCAATAAAGTTCCTTGTCCTATTTAAATTCCAACTGTAAGTTATCTATTGATTTTGTGTAAGTTCACAAACTGCGAAACAACCCGAACAAGCTCCGTTATGATGTATTGATAGATGGCTGCATAGGGAAAAGAGGAAGAGAGCTGGAGAGTGAGATATATGAGTCTGTGGGATAGAGAGAAGAGAGAAACATAAAGAAAGAGATGCAGAGAGAGAGAGAGAGAGAGAGAGAGACTGGGGCAATAACAAGAGAGAAAAGAGAAAATTAGATGATATATCTGGAAAAGCCAGAAAGTCCCTTACCAGCTAACTTTGTGATATGCATACATGCGTGCTCATTATTATGCTGTGTATGTGTTCGTGTGTGTGCGGGTGCCTATATGTCTGGGAATCTTTGTTTTCTCTTCTACTTCACAAGGCAAATAGTGCAGATAGATAGCACAACCCTCAGCACCATAGTAACAAAACATACACCATAATGAAACTCAATGTCGACCAGCCAGCACTCATCATAAAATGTTCTGACTTACAAACTCTACTTGTTAACATGTGGAGTTCTTGCAGTGGCACAGTGTTGCTGTAATTAAGGGCACATCAGGCCTGACCCATGAGAGTTCAGTCATTTCAGGCTCGTATTATTTGATTGTTCCGGTGGGTTTGATAGGGTCAGATCCTACACTGTATGCATTTTGAGTACCCGGCAGGTAAGTGCCTTGCCCAGTCACATGCTTCCAGAGTGTGGTCCTCATATGTGTCAGTTTCGAAGTGAAATGGATGCTGATGGGGTCAAGAAACCGGCAGACTCAAGGGAGGCTTTGGTCAAGCAAGTGTCAGGAGAGTCTTTTATTCTCACAAAATATTTAATTCATGTGTAGCCTTAGTTATTACAGACCTGAGACTCAAAAAATGCGCCTTCATATAGTCGTGCACAAATATGGCACTATTCTTATGAGCACAGGCACCAGATAGAATGGGGTGAAATGGGAATTTGTATAAAAGTGTATCTTTTCTTAGCATTTTTTAAATATCGCATCTATTTTCAGTGCCATTCTCTCAATCAAACACCATCTCATGACACAATGAGATATATGGGTCTAATGTTCATAAATGCAACCAAATTTTATACAATACAGTATGTAGGCCACACATAGCAAGATGCTGCTGTGGAAATAATGCTTCAGGCGTTAGTTAGTAATGCCTCTTGTGTAAACAGAAATAGATTGTGATGACATGTAAGCACCAGAGCTAACAACTTTGGCCCCAGGGATCTGAAAGGGTCAAGTAGAAGGGCTTGACTTGCTGGATCAACCCAGATTTGGTCGAGGTCCCGCAGTGGAAAGGAGTCAGGAACTCTGGAACTAAGTTCAAGCTGGTTCCCTTCTGCAAGGCTGTAGGCATAGTGATGCCTAAAGAGTGTGTACTACCCTGGGTAGTGTGCACCAGAAAGAGAAGGAAACAGCAAATAACTAAGCAAACGAATGACTAAAGAAAATGAAAAGCAAATGCCGAAAAGGTGGAAGTTATGTTATTGGAGCTATCACATTGGCCTCTCCTTTATGAATATTTCATTGGGTTAGTTCCATTGCACCTACCTAGGATTCAACAGTAAATTATGGTATCCCAGAATCACCCATTTCCCTCGCTGCACTCAGCACTCGTCAGACCTAAATTCACCTCGTCTACATTTACAGTCCACCAACACTGCATCTACATTTGACTCACACTTACACATTTCACCTTACAATTTCCACACTCAATATCAGTCTGAACAACCGCAGCCTAATGGACTGGGGTTCTCACCCTTGTGACTTAAAATGGCCTTCTTACCAGTGGAGATACCGCATAGTACAAACACACGTTAAATGGATGACTGATCCAGTGGGCTGGAAACTCTGTAGTCAAAATATTTGCAGTTGTATAGGCATCTCGAATCAATATAAATGTTTGAGTGCACCTGTTCGGTTACGGCTACAAGTGCACACAACACTCCATCTTACAAGCCTTAGATGATTGCATTTCAAAACACTACTTGACTTAAACGGTTTTCTGGCTGAAGGATTCATTCATCAGACTCAAATCTACCACAATGTCCTCGCTGTGATTGCAAGCTTTATTTTCCTCTGGATTTTGTTTAAGAAATGGTGAGGGAAATGAATGTCTTTGTCTCGCTTGTTAATTTACAGCCCAATTACAATATAATAAATTTCAGCATTTACACTAAATCGCTGGTGTCTCTTCACTTGTGAAAATTTTGGTCATATTTTGCCTGAGGGCAAGCTCTCTCTGTTATCGCAATATTCACACTGATAAATGCAAAACAATTTGTGAAGAATGGATCTGTTTTGCTTTATTTTCTCATATTGTAGTAAATCACTATACCAGAATTTGAAAGACAGTTACTCTATCTTAAATTGATTTTTTGATTGGGAGAAATACACTGATTCTCAATGTCCTCACCTCAAATTATGGTTAAATACAAAACTCTGCTCTTATTGTCATTGTCAACCTTCACATTGGACCTGTCCATTCATTTTGTTAGGCCACGTCAGCCATAATAACAAGCTTGCTGCTCCTATTGTGTGACTTGCTCAGTACGGCGAGAGACAAAGTGATGTTTGGCTCAGTTGAGTTCACTGAGAGAAGAGATAACACATTAAATGTCCTTTTACTAATCTTGTTAAGGCGATAGTGGCTACAGGACACAATTGAAGCTGGATCAGCCTATTGTATACGAAAGCTTGTAGTATTGTTTGCTCCACAATGCCTGGCAGTGTGCATCATTCAGCTGTGTTGCTGAGAAAATCATCCCAGCTAGTGGCAACAATAGAGATACACATGGCTGATCTGATTGCAGTGCAGGAACGCTCGCTTTCAGACGTAATGCTGGAAAACAGATCATGTAGCTGGAGCTCTTATCTTGGTGATGGATGCTGACAGCCAACACAGTCCCAGTGTGCCTCCTTTTTTTCCCCTCCCACCCTTTATTCTTTCATTTCCCGTTACGTGTGCCTCACCTTATACCTCTCATCCCCTTTCCCCCTGTTCTTCTTTCAGTCATTTCATTCCTACTTTATTCCTTCACCTAGTTCCCCACCTGCTTTGCCTTTCTTCTCCCATCATTTTGCTCCCCCTCTTTTCTCCTCTCCTCCTATCTCCATGCAAAGTTCCTCTTCATCATTTTTGACCTCTCTTAGTATTCCCTCAATTGATACTGCACTCCTTGCTTCCTTCTCCCCTGCTTACCTACTTTCCCATCCTCCAGTGTCTCACCCTATCTGTAACACTTGTAACACTTTACCTGCTTTCTCAGCTCCTTTTTACCACCATCTTTTATCCTAATTCAATACCTTTCCTGCTGTCTACTCCGTTCATTATCTTTTTTACATCCCCACTCAGTGTCCTCCCCACCTTGTCCATCCATTTCTTGCTTTATCAGTCTTTTTATCACAAGCACGGGTCAGCTCTGAGAGCCACATACAGTACAGTATCCACAGTGCCTGATCTTGAGGAGATAGCTGATCCCACTGATGCTATTTTCAGCATCTCCCTCCTCCCAACCCTATTCACAGAGCTGGCAGCACAAAGAAGGACATGAAACATGCATTCTTCCCTCACACACAGACTTTCTGTACCTGATTTTGACTTTGAAATCAGCATAATTATCCACATTGTCAGGGGAGAAGCCTCTCTGACAGAAATAGCTGGTTTATGTCCGTACTGCCATTGCTAAAGATAGATTTTTGTTCATTATTCCACTGTCTTGAAGTTTTTCTTTTTTTGGATCAGTTTGATTATGTGTCTTTGTATGTGTGTCATCCATTCAGAAAAAAAAGCTCTATGTAAAGACAAACTATATGCACAAGTCATGTCTATCAAGTCATTACAGTGGAAAGACCTGAACACTGCCTCTGCATCACCATAATTTCTTTGTTTACTTTGTACCTGGTATTTACAAGCAGCTCTATTTCTGACCCGACTTTTCCATCCTGACTGGATTTCCAAATTGGTCTGAGTTGATTTTCAACAGATATGGGGGGATTGGCTCTGACAGTCGGCCAAGACAATCTAAGCATCGTGTAAGCAGGGTTAAAGCCTCAGGCTCTCCTCTTCCAATCAAGTAGCAGACCAGTCAAGGCCGCTGACAGAATTTCAGACTCGTTTGATTCCCAGGACTTTAACTAAATTTGTACAAAAATAAATGAAATATCAGAGCTGGAGAAAGATACAAGCAGGACTTGACTGTTGATCTTGACTGGTGGTCTCTAGGAGCTTCCTCTACAACTTGATTGAGTAATCCTTTAGTGAATATACTAAAAATCCTCTTAAGAATACTTGTACACTTTTTGAGTTGTGGGCCTCCAATTATTATTTTTCATAATGAGACCAAATTGCCATAAAAAAGTTAGGTTGTAATCACACAACTGGCAAGTTTTAAAGAGATACCATTCTGAATCGATCCAGCTGGGTTACAGGCTCCCGATTGTTTTTTTGACACGTCAAAGAAAACATTTGGGCACTGTCGGCTTGACTTCATCAACTGAGAGAGGTCATGCGAGCAGAAAATTCAATTTCACATTCAAGCAGAAGGCAGCTGAGGGCCAGCAGTAAGGTAAGAAAAAAATAATAAAGGCTATATCATATATACTGTGTTGCTCATGTGAAAGATGCAGTTATTATATTGCTTTCGGCCTGTCTTGGGGTTTTGAGGAGCTGAGCAGAAAGATCCTGTAGTGTCCAGTGTACTTACATGTGGTTGCAAAACTTGCTGGTGCGTATTCACTGTTGCTGTCAATGAATTTGTTATTTAATGCCATAGTAGTATTTCTAAAATAATGATCAGAAGACATCATTGACGCTGTTATCTAATTTTTCCCTCTCTAACTCACCTCTATATAGGCCTATGTTGTTGTTGGTGGTGGTGGTGGCTGAATGGCATATATCACTGCATCTGTCATAGTTGTAGTAAAGCATCATCCTATCATATGTTCGCCAGTTGGCAATCAGTAGCCTGTGTACTGTATGCTAACATCTGATCGGCTGCCACAGTAGGACCTCATTACTGTAAAAGGACATACCAACTCCCATTACCCCATAACCCTTGAGAAAATAAACACTAGGATACTATTTTAAAGTCAGTGTCCCATAATATGATCATTTACCACCTTTACATGTATTTGTATTTGATAATAAACAAAATATTTCAGTATTAGCATGAAGCAGGTTTAGGTGTGATTAGGGTACTGTTCATCACAAATTCAAATCTTCTCCATTTGACAATGGGCCTCTTGAAAATATGTCACACAGCAGGTAATAAAAATCCTGTACTGGGGCTGTTTGGTGTTTGGATCCATAGAGCCCCCCTGGGGTCACCTAAAAAAAAAAAATCTGTACTCTCTGTTTAGGAATCTATTATCTGTGTGCACGGTTTACAAACCATCCTCTTGGATTCATAATCCGTGCACTCAGTTTACAAACCCACTGCCCACGGATTTGTAAACTGCGCCCTCATATTTCGAGGGCAAATCCGTGGGAATCCGAGAGCATGGTTTGTAAACCATACACACAGATTCCTAAACCAAGAGTGCAGATTTACTTGTTTTTTCTTAGCTGAACCCAGGGGGGAGCTCCATATGGATCTGTCTGCTCTACTTTGTATGGTATTTTTAGGATCCAGCACCTATCCTATCGGGCATTGGGATGTGCATGTCATTTCTGTCATTTCTGTCTTGAAAACAACCAGCTTTTAGAATAAGCTGAGAATAATCATAACTCAAAGGTCATTGTACAGAATGTCTTGTTTATTGGATGTACTCATACATTTTTCAAAATTACTATATGCTTGGTATCTAAAGACTCTCAGATGAAGTGGTACTGTCTCTAAAGGCAGACTTAGTAACAGGACGTCACACCTGGCGCGCAGGGCAACTCTCACCACAGATGTTTTCTTAGAAACCAAAGATGTGTCATCCACAGATGTAGTCAGTTCATACTTCAGGAAATGTCAATATAGTTTACAGATAAGACCAATTGGACATACAGCTATCCCAATTAAATTATGTAATTAATAACCATTATATTATTCAATTAATATTGTTTGGATGATTAATAATGAAACAGTACATGTAAATGACCACGAGCAGTCTCATAAATTTAGTTAGGTTTTTTTGTTTGTTTGTTTGTTTTTCATTTGTTTGTTTTGAAAATACGCCTGGTGAGTGTCACTGTGCTTTGCAGGAGCTCAGTCACATTACTGAGTCGACTTTTCTTTTTTTTTTTTTTTTTTTTTAAATTTCATAACGCTATACACCTGTGGAGGAACAGCAGACACTATCAACACATTTGTGCTTATGTTTTTTTATGGTAAATATTTTCAGCTTTTGACATTACCTTTTTTTTTCACAAGAACAGACTAGATTAATCTGTAATAAATTTTGTATACCAACATGCTCACAATGTTTCTGAACCCTTTTTTTCTTTTTTCTTTTTTTTTCTTTTTTTTTTTCTTTTTTTTGCATCAAAACAACATACACCAAAACAGACACCCTTTTGTTTCAAACAGTATGTGCTGGGTCTACCATAGTGGTATCAGTCTAACGTGATTCTCTTTGTGGATCACAGATTCATAAAAGGCATGTAATAAGAGGAAAATAACAGGGCCTGCATTCATGTACAAGGACTTTAGTAGCTGAGCACTATAACAACTACTTCAGAAAAAAAGTAAAATAAAATCACAGACTGTAGTCGGGCACTCCAAATAACATATAAAATGGCAAACTTTCATCTCTTTAGAGTCTCTCTTCCTTGCCATATCACACATTTGATTGAAAACACATTTGCAGTCATACTCTATTATCGGTTTCATTCATTTGAACATCACTTTTGATTCACTTCAGCTCAAAGAATCAAATATCAGACCATCTCACTTATTGTGAGGACAAAAACAGGTCAGCTCACGTAGTTATCTACAATACAGCAATACTCATAAATAAAAATCTTTGTCTCTCATGACATACAGTTTCATATATTATTTGTGGCTGTGTTGTGCATGTGAGGTGGTGATTATTAACATATTCATCTTTTATTCAAATACTTTCCTGTTAGTGTTTCTTTGTTAACTTTATACATTGTGCAAAAACAGCTGCGGTCTAATCTAGAAGGCCACCGTGTGTCTTGGTATTCAACTTCACTGTTCATCAGGCTTTTTTTTTTAATATGAAAATCATCTCTTATAGTTTTGATGACTGATTTACCTTTGCTTTTAGTACCACAGGCACAATAGAAACATTTCAAAGTAAGCAAAAACATCTTGAAATGGCAGGCAGAGTCAAGCAAACACTTAAAAGCATCTGAGAGGATCTCACATATTTTTGCTAGGGTCTGTTTCTCACTAAGACTGACTGATCGGGTGAATGTGAACAAGCCTTAAACTTAACTGACTGATGAAAATTGCAGAAAAAAGCTATGCAGCAATTCTGTTTTTACAGTCAGTGACTCAAAATTTAAGGCATGTTCACTACAAATATGTTTGGAACAATTCATTTAAAAACTGAGTTTACTTCTTAAATTGAATTTGTTTTGTTTTGTTTTATTTTTGGGGGGGCAGTTCAGAATAACACTTCTTAATCCAGGTGGCACCAAATAACCTCACTGAAGATGCCTCACCTGCAAAAATCTTAAAAAGTTATTTAGTCTCATATTCACTAATAAAGTTTAGTTTTTGTTGAAACAAATGAAAAAAAAATAGCCAGTGGGATGAAATAATCTCACTTGTTTCCAATGCAGTTTTACAGAACAAGTATAAATATGCTGAGACAAGGTAGAATAATACAGATCGGCCCACTAGTATCAACAAAATGACACTAGATTCAAGAAAATTCCGGAAACAAGTTGACTAGCAGACAAATGGGACTATCTCAACCCTCTGGCTGATTTTTTCACTTTGTCTTGAAAAAAGCAAGATTGTTAGACTCTTAGGCCGGCTTCCTCCTGTTGTGCCGCTGTGAGCTGGGCCACAACACAAGCTGGGCCTCAAACCGCGACAACAAAAAACATCCACGTTTCCACTGTTGCGCTGATTGCCCCGTAGTCTTGCCCTATAACCTGCCAACCACATGCCGCCTCGATGTAAACGACACACATGCATGCGAGTGGGAAGCAGGAAGCGAGTGGATAAATTCTGCACACCATGGCACCAACTAACTACTGCAGAATGATGTACCAGGGTTTTTTTTTTTTCTTTGGACACCACTTTGTGCGTTGTGTGCTTTAACTGCCATGTACTGAGATCTTGGTTTTTTCAGTTTTTGGCGGACCTGTCCTGTTGTGTGTGGGCCAGCTCTCTCACTACATATTGCATAACGTCCTCATTTCAGCAAACACCGTCGATTTGACGTTGGACATTATCCTCTGCCCAGATAGTGAGCAGAGCCCTGATGTCCTCGTTTGACCAGGACTGCCACTTGTTCTACATTTGTCTTTTCTCTGTTATTTCTCTGCTACAGAAGTGAGCTCCTCCACTGACACCTGTACTTATCGGCTGCATCGTCTCCCCACTTATCACCCCTAACTCCGCCTCAGACCTCGGTTAGCCCTGTCTGGCCCATGGGTATTCGGTGGGCCATTAGCACCTAGAAACTGGCCCCGTCATAGACCCACCAAAGTCCTATCAAAGACTGGAAGTAACAATGGAAATGTAACTGGCCTTGGCACACACTAGCATGACAGCGTTTGGCACAACAGTGGAAATCCGCCTACTATGAGACTTAAGCACTTATTAAGATGGTGCACTTCATTTTAACCGACTAAAGAAAACAACTCCAAAACACACTCAGTTTTATAAGCTTTATGTATAAGGAGACAGATGTTCCTCAGGTCCTCATGCTTTGAAAGCCCAACATAACACGATGAACTGTTACGAACAACAGAGAGGGTGAATTACAGCAAAGAGTGGAGACAAGCGCATCATACTTATCCAACTTCCCTCCCCGACGTCTCCCTATCCTCACGTAAACTCTCTGTCCCCGCAGAGCGACCAGTTCACCAAACTCTGTTCAGCTTCTACCGAACTACCACTACTACTGATGAATTCAGCTACTTGTGAATCCATTTGACTTTGGTTTACAAGAAATAGTTTTTTCTGTAAATGGATAGTGAAATGAATATTATGATCCAAATTAATCAAAAACAAAACACAACAAGATAAAAAAGCGGCTATATTTTGAACCAAAGAAAACAAACTGAAGATGTGGTCGCGCTGTAAATGTAGCTGCACAAATTTACAGTCTATGACAGCATCAACATCTCTGTATAATAGTTCCATAGTTGCGTTTGAGCAGGCTGCATCTTTGCATCTTTGCTTTTGAGTTCTCAGCAGACCTTTCCATCAGTCATTGCATGTGATGGATAACCGTGTGGCCGTGTGTGAGACTTAACCAAAACTTTAATATCAATGGCACAGTTGCTGCACTGACTGCTGAATTGTTGCAGCCAACAACGACTGTTTCTGAGGCAGACAAAGGTGCAGACAAACAATTTGTGGCATGGCTTTCTCGCAAAACAACCACCTTACTATTTGTTATGGTCATATATATGTTATATATGTTATGGGCAGTGTTGGGGAGTAACTCGTTACATGTAACTAGTAAATAAATTACGAAATAAATGTAATTATAATCGATTACATGCAACGTAATTAAAGTACAGCTACAAAATCAAAATGGTGATTACTCAGGCCTTTCATCGGGATATATTCTTTTCAGTAAAAAGTTTATGTAGAATATGACATTAATTATGTCACTTTGCATCTTTTCGCCGTGTAGGAATGTCAGCATATTTCCAGACGTGGGTCAACGTTAGGACAAATTTGAGCGCAACACCATCAAGGGTAGGAAGTTTTACAAGGAGCTACAACAGGCTCTGTTCATCTGGCAGCAGGCCATCAAATTTTGAACATTGTTTTTTTGAATAGTTCTCTTCTCTGTGGATTTGAACCGCCTCTCGTCTGCCAATCAAATCAACGCTCTAAGCAGCTGATCTGCCATGCCTGCGACCAGCCGACCACGTCAAGGTGGTTTGTTGTTTGTGATCTACATACTTGTCACTTGTTTTGGTGTTTGTGCTTTAAAATCAAATCATTCCAATCTTAATTCAAGCTCTACTGTTCAGTGCTGTTGTGATATATACAGTGCCTGGCTTTAATTTATGTTTTTAGGACTTTCCAGCTTTATTGCCCAATTTAAACCATTAGTTAATAACGTAATAAAAAGCATAAAAGTAATAAGTTACATTGCTTTGATGATGTAATTAAAATAGTTACATTACTAATTACATTTTTAATAGGGTAACTAGTAATTTGTAACATATTACATTTCAAAAGTAACCTTCCCAACACTGGTTATAGGTGTATGCTACTTCCTCCCATAGCCCTATTGACCCAAACTCTAAATATTAAAAACATGAAAAGCCGTATAACATTAGCATCAGTCTACTGCATCACCAAGAAACAGCGTAGCAGCCACACCTTATGGACCTGCGTTTTCTGTTACATACATACAATAGAGTATAATACATTATTGGGGTTATGTATGATGGATGGCATCTATGTACATATGATATGTGGTCTGGTTTAACATATTTCAACCAATAAGATAGATGACTTTGAAAGAAATGGTAATATTCCAGCAATGTACAAAAATAAATCATATTCATTGTATTGACATGAACAAAATGGTTCATTTGTATGTAGCACCTATTGCAACTGACCATATATTATCATAAACCATAGCAGACATATGGGCACCGTTAAATATGTTCAGAAATCAATTATTTTATTAGTACCATGCTCAATATTTAATTTGCATGAACTGATTCCCTGACAGGAAATAGATTTTATGGGCAACATAAGGGGATTAGATAATCTCTATGAATTCATAAGCCTTTAGATAGAAAAATAAGTGTAATAAAACGTACAGTATTTTTCTTAATTAAGCATTTCTATTAACATATCAAGGATATTTTACTGATAAACTGATCTGTTAGTAATCTGGTGAATAAGATATTGTACATATGTTATACTTAAATGTGTGTGCTTTTGATTTAACTGTATTATTTGTGCTTTGCAGAAAGCTATGATTGTTTATTAAGCCCGGTCCTCTGCAATGATGCAGTTCAGTCAACAGTTTCTCCTTGAAAGTGCGATCCATCTCTTTTTCTATTTCATTGTCCTTCCACCAAACAGCTCTTTCTCAGCCTTCATCTACACCTGACAACTCATTAGGATTTATAACACTATTTACCATAACTATTTAAAACCTTTATCTATGCCACAGCCCACTGCAAGTACTCAACAGCTTTCAGTCGTGCTCTTCACAAATACCTTGAGTTTTAACTGAAGCCATGATTATCACACACATACATCTGTTACCAGTAGATTAACAATGCACAATTTTAGCAGCTACCCTGTACCTCAGCCCTAGATAACTTAAAATTAAAAAAAAGTCAAGCACTGCTTAAAGTGGTCTTAGCAAGCCATATGTACATTAACCACGAGGAAGAGAGCGTTTGGAGGCCTTCCTCTTCTTGTATTTGTTGACAGGACATACTTTATTTCACAATTATTTTCTACTTGTCTCTCATCATCGGCCAAATCTCACTATCACATCCCTGGTCTTATAATTAACAATAATAATGATATTTAAGCATGACATGTCTGTGTGCTTTTGTCATTAAGTGTGGTCAATGATTTCATTTGCATTCAATATTCTCTTGCCATTTATATATTATCAACCAGTCTTTTCTTATATATCTTTGTGACAGGAGTGCCACTCTGCATTCACATGCTGCTTCCTGACAGGAGCGACCACCTGAACCCTCTCCCTTTCCTGGTATCTCAATCAGAGAAGTCAGGATTCTGGAGGCAGCACAAAATTTTCAACTCGTGATGTAATGGCTATTTCCAACATGACCAAATACAGCTTGGAAACGCTAATTCTATACAATCAAGGTGAAAAATAACCACAAGGACTAATTTCAGATACATGGATTTTCCTTGATAAGTGATAATCAGCTTCCTGTGGTATTTATGTACTACCCCACGAGCAAGTGAATGCAGAGTCCAATTGTGCTGTGGACGGCTGAGAGGCTGCAGGTCGTCCTTCCAGCCAAATGCCTCACCACCAAAGAATTTCACTGATTAGTCCTTACTCTCAGGTTAAAGCCGCATTAATCAGTGAAATTACTGATTAAGGTGTTTGGCTGGAAGGAAAACGTGGCCTGTGTGTGACACCGCTGCTTTAAGGCACTGTGATACGATCCCACTTGTGCCTTGAATAAGAGTAAAACATCAAATTTCAATCAATTTACCATCAGGGAAAAATACGGGGTGTTGTGGAGCTGCACTTGCCTTCAGTAGCACTGCCTGCCATGTCTGTTTCATTACCCACATTGCGATACATCCTGACGCTGACACAGACAGTGTCAGGATTACATAAATGCCTACATGAAAGATGGCTGATATATATTGAATACATGGTACAGTACATCTTTGTCGATAACCCACAGGCTTCATTAATAACTGTAAACACTGGACAAGAACCACATCTATCAGCTCTATTGCCAGACCTGATCGTCTGTAACTATTGATTACCGCGTCAACAGGGAGGGCAGAGAGCATCACTCTGTTATGGGAGGCTGAGAACACGCAGCTATCCTTACTCATTTTATCTGTTTTTATTACATGTGTCATATTGAGCTTGATTATAATGAGCTCATGATCGATCACTGTGTGTGCATGTATCCCTCACTCACTGCTCATGGTGTCGGTGCTGTAAGCATCCCTGTGCGTGTGTGTGTGTGCTAAGAGCACGCTTTTATCAGTTGAACGTGTTACGCCTTAGTATTTCCCCTGTGGTTCTGCCACCAAATCAAATCCTTCGGTCCTTCGGTTATCCCTGACAGTTTAACCTGGACTTTGCTCTGCATCCAGCCAACACGGTGCAAATCTATTTAAGTCACTGCAGTTTGATCCACTTGGGGTAGGTCTGTGATACCAGTGATAATAGAAGGAGTAAATTAATTGTGGTGGTGATGAAATCATAGCTCCTCCTGCCTCTGAGGTCCCCCAGTGTTTCCAAAAGTGTTTGAATCGACCCAGCTGTTTATGCCACCCTGGCAGCAGAGAGCTGCGGGTGTATTTATAGTGAGAGCGCTGTCGGGACAGCATGAATTATTAATGGGTCCTGATGCAGATTTATCTGTGACCTCTAGGCCACCTGGGTGTGGACACACACACACACACACACTTAATTTGTGTGATCTGTGATGACTAAAATTGTGTGTGTTTGTTTTTTTCATGGATTTCAGTGGTGTGAAATGATGGTGGATGACACTGTGCAGCCAACTTGCAGTAACCCTCAGTGTACCCATTAGAAAGCCTTCGGTTGGTTGATTCATCAAGCTATGCAACTTTGATTGGTCCTCAGGGATAAATTTTTCAAAGTCTAAAGCATTCAGCAAAGTACAGCACATACTTACATACAGTAGGCTACATACACACACATACATACTGTACATACATCAATAAGAGAACAGTCTGGTCTTAATGCATCTTGCTAGCTTCTGTGTAGACTTTTGACCTACTAGCATTTAGGTGACTGTTCCCCCAGACTCTGGATTTGAACAAGAGTACTGTCATCTTCCTTTAGTTGCAAACATGGTCAAAAAGCATGTAAACTGATCCTTGGCCTCATATCGGCGTGAGACTTCAGTCCCTGTTTTCTGCTTTCTACTTCCTGTGTCCCATTTCCTGGATCAGAGGCGATACTTTCTGAGCAGGTCGGCCTGCCACATATACTTCCTCTCAGGGAACCTCTCGGGGATCTTGATCTTGCGGAAGTCTTGAATGCACTTTTCAAGCTCCTCCTCCACGGTCATCTTCTCTTTCGCCGGCCTCTTCTTGGAGGTGCTAGTGTCACGTGAGCTTGCCGTTAGCGTGCGCAGCAAGTCACTCTTCCGCCGTTGTTCAGACTGTTGGAGCATCGCAACAGGGCCTTTCTTCAGCGGCCGGTCCAGAGTCTGGACGTGGGAGTGGGGGTGTGGCTGGCGGCTGACTGGCCCGCAGATGACCGTTCCCTGGGGAGAGCTGGCCTCTGACTGGCTCTCGGAGCTGGAGGTGGAGAGCTCGTTGAAGGAAGTGACGCTCTCGCCCTCGCCATCACCCTTGTGGTTCTTGCAGCAGCAGTCGCATGGAGGGGAGGACCAACGTGATGGACCACCTGGAGAAAGAGAGGCAGAGAAACAATGAACGTAAGAGAAAGCAATTGCTTCTCTCCACAGCACCTTTGTTTTCTAGGTCATCCAGACAGACGTGCAGGGAGAGAGAGAGAGAGAAAGGGAGAAAGAGAGAGAGAGAGAGAGAGATGGAAAGAGAGGCAGAAATCAGTCAGACACAAGAATAAAACGAGGGTCAGAAAGCGTAAGGGCAGACAAAAGAGGGGAAGTCAGCTAATGCCAAAAGGCTATCACCTAGAACAAAGTGACACAACATAGAGGACAATTGGCTGGTGTCCAGTCTAATAATGGAGGTGAGCTGGCTGACTGGCTGACAGCCTGTATTGTTCAGAGAACTATCCTCATGAATCCAAACTCGCACCATGTAAAGACTGCTCTGTCACTGCACATACTCTGCAAAAATTTCCATCTCACCACATTATTTAGCCTCATTCAGTGGTAAAAAGACTATTTTTCTTTCAGCAAGTGGAAAAAATCTGCCAGTGCGATGAGATAACCCCACCTCAGCATCAATGTAGTTTCACTTGTTCCAGAAATCTGTGTGAAGAAGTATACATTTGTTGAAACGAGTCGGAATAAGGCATATCTGCCCACTAGTATCAAGAAAATGATGCTCAGTTCAAGAATTTCCCGGGAAACAAGTTGATAAGCATTCGAAACAAGTCTGTCAATTTACAGATAAACTCTAAGGCGATTCAGTAAAAACGTGTAGCTTGGATTATTTGTTATGCTGTCACCAGCCTACACACACAACTACAAACTCAGTGAAGCAAAACACACTCTTCCACTGCAGTACCAAGTAGGACTTATGAGGGCCAGGGTCAACTCAACACATTTGTAGTGAGATCAGAAGCATCAGTGAGTGGAAATTGTTGATAGAAAATTATCCAAATTTGTCTATATTTTCAAAAAGTTGTAAATATAAAAGTCTTATGAGTAGTCAAACATTGTAATAAAAAAAAACAGATTTTTTTTCTCTCTCTTCATTTTTTTAAGTGCTCTCTTTCAGTCTCCAAAATGTGCTAAATCTTATGTAATCATGATGTAATTTTTCTGCAAAGGTTGTGAAGTGCCAGCGTTTGGCAGGGCTTAGATGGAGCTGCTTGCCTCTCACACATTCATCCATTCACTCCTGACCCCATTTAAACTGGGCGACTGATTCCACCTGACCTTCATATTATACAGTGAGTTCTTATCGAATCAGTTGCAGAGAATTAAGTTGACAAGCCCAGTTATCAGGAGAAAAAAAATGTTGGCATTTTCTGATTCTGCAAACCAAGGATAAGTTGAAATATCTTATTTTAAAGGTTTGTTACATAAGTATAAGGTCACGTGACATTAACACAGGGTTCGTAAGTCTAAATGTATTTTTGGTTCAGAAATCTTGACATTTCAGTGTATTTGTTGGTTTGCAAAAATGTAAAATGGCAATATTTTATCCTGGTGACTGGGTGACCGACTGCTAGCTGTGGTCTTGACAATATCGCAGCAAAAGCAACGATCCACGGTCACTGTAATAAGGAATCAATTGTACAACCTAACCACGATGTCAACGTTACACAGCACTGCACGCCTAAAGACACAGAGGAGCCAGAGCAGCACCACACCTTTCACTGCAGGAAGCGGCCATTTATTTTTCATGCTAACCTCTTGAATAATTGAAGGGATATCTATTGCTGATGGATTCCTCTCTGTTTAGTGAGGAGGAAGATCAAAACCCATGAAGTACACAGGCAAATGCAGCCCCCCTCCCTTCAGCAAACACACAAACCACACACACAGAAGCACAAACACCAGCTTCCACTTTCCACCCATCTTCTTTTCATCAAGTTCAATAGCACCGCATGTTTCTTTTCATGTGCAGCTTAGTATTTCACTTCAAACAGATAATATGTGACCATAAATAACGCAGCTTAAAATAAATACCCGTGCTTTTAATTCTGCTTATCGTCAACGGCATATTTATCTTGTTTTATTTCAAAACAGCAGAAAAGAAATCAATTCATCCACCCAATACTTGTTTCCAAGTCTAACTGTTACAAACAAGTCTCAGGCCACCACATATTGTTTCACAGTGGTAACTAGGTTTATGTGTCTGTGTAAGTAGATGAAATATTTCACGGACAGCTTTGACACAGACCTTTTCACTGTCGGAGTATGAATGGCGGGAGGTGTACAACAGTGCATGGAACTTCCTTGGAATACGAACACACACACACAAACACACACACACATTTGCATGCACACATTCTGCCATCAAAGGGACTGACAGAAATAGAACACGGTGGTGCCCCTACTAGCTCTGGATCGTTTTAATTACCGGTGGCGTCTACAACTTCTATCAAGCACAAATGCAAACGTGCCTCCACACATGCATACACACACACACACACACACACACACACACACACACACACACATTTGCATGCACACAAAAGCCTCACAAAAGTACAGGCAATAGGTAGTATTTATAGCTGGATAATGTGCAGGTAAACACAAACCTTGGCAGATGCACACATGTATGAGACTGAAACAAGAAAAGAAAATAGGTACACTTCAGCTAAACGGTGAATGCAATCCCCCCGACGGGTGCTGTGGTGTCTCCTCCCTCCTTTGTTTAGGAACGCAGGAATTAATTTGTGTCACTCTGAGTGAATAGGGGACCCCCTGATCGATGAGATGCAGGCTCATAATTGGTGTTGTGAAAAATGGCCTCGCTACCTGCTGAATTGTTAAATCTGCCAGTAACCAATCTGCCTGTCCAAATAACATTAACACAATGGGACACAGTAAAGCTGCAGTGACAAATATCATAACTTACAGAAGCTTTGTGTGTGTGTGTGTGTGTGTGTGTGTGTGTGTGTGTGTTCATGTGAGGGAGAGAGAAAGATGATGTGTATGGACATTTGTACTGATGATATATTAGATTCTGCTCAAATTCCTGTGTTTAGTAATTACTAACACCTCTGTTTAGCTCTTCATATGTCTTGACAGGGACACGCTATTATAATTTACAGGTATTGTGTGCAGCTATTAGCTTCACTGACAGTGATGACTACCAAAGAGGGATTTGATCTGCCATTTTGCCCAGCTGGATTTTCTTTCAAAGCTTAGGCCTCATGACTAATTGGCTGGTAAATAATTTGACTGTGAAAACCACTTACACTGAGGTGCCTATTTTACTTTAGCAACCCAATCATCGATAGCTGGGATTTGTTAAATAAGTCGTTCTAATTGAGTGGTGTCTGTTCTCACCTACGCAGTGATAAATATGCTCTTTGTTTAGTTTCCCCAACTGGAGGTATCATTATGCAATGATGATATTTTGTAGTGCATCAACCAGTGTCAGTAGCAAATTCATTATCTCTCACTAATTGTAGTGAGAAACAAAGTGTGCAGACCTGCAATCGCTCCTTTGCATTTGTACTCTAGGGTTATAATTTCTCGCTAATTATGGTGAAAACTAAACCATTGTTTTTGTCATTTCAATTCAAATAAGTTTTTTTTTCTTTTTTTAAACTCTGTAATGCCTCTCTTTCCTGTAATCTCAATCACACCTCAACTTTTGAGTTTGTGACCCCAACACAATAAAAAAAAAAAGCCAGGGAGAAATGAAGACAAGCCTGTACACGCCCCCGCCCATGTGTCCATCCATGAAATCTCAATTAAAATCTCAAGAAGTACCACTCTGGTTTTGATGAAACTTGGAGGGTTGATGCATCTTGGCACTGAGTTCCAGTGTTTCAGAAAATTGGCCTGATGGGAGCACCATAATTATAGGTCAACATTTTTAACTTGAAAATGATATCTCATACATCACTGGTGCGATTTTGATCAAACTTGGATGGATGATGCATTTTGGCACCATGCTCAGGTTTTTAAAATCTACACTGATGGAGGTGCTATAATTAAAAGAGCACAATTTTAAGCTCTGGCAGGCCAAGACTGCTACATCACAGGTCTGATCTTGATGAAACTTGGAGAGGTGATGCATCTTGTTACTGACTGGCCCAAGGGATGCCTGCACAATTCGAGGGGGATGACATGTCTACATGTAACTTTGCCTGTTTTCCCTCTACATTAATGATCTCTGTCTCTCGCTCTCCCTCTTGCTGTCACCTTCCAATGCCAGGCTAATATTATTTAAATTGCACATACTGTGATGCATATCACTGCATCTTGCCTCTATACCCAAACTAATGAGCTAAATATCCTTTCCAACCAGTTCTGCAATTCACCGAGTGGTTTGATGTAATGTATATGTGCTGTGTGTATTAAAAGACAGCATGTATATATACACGCATCCTTTGATGTGTGTATATACTGTATATGCATCCTCTGAAAAATATTCCCATTTGGCTATGTGTAATTGCACTGCATTTTTCTCTAAAACGTAAGCACGCATGTTGATGGAGAAAAACAAACATTATTTTAAGTAAGACCACTCCCATGTGGAAGTGGTCTTACTTATGTGCTCTAACATTAAATATGTTAGAGCTCTAACATTAAAGTAGGCTCTTACATTAAAAATGCCTCACATAGTTTGCCTCACATAGCCGTCATGAGTAAGATTGTCAGCATTAAGTATTAATAATTGTTTGAATCTGATAATATTGTTACTTATGGTTCCAGGAGCAGTCTTTTCTTCTCTGATGAAAAAAAAATACTTGATGCTCACTGTTCATACTAGAGTTCTTGAGGAGAAGGCATCCTCCTACTTGTCGGTCATGTCCTCTGTGTCATGTTAAAATTTCTGAATGATGTCAGGTCAGAGGCAGGAGAAAGGAGGGACAGCAAGCAAAGGAATGGTTTTAAATTTTAACTCAGCTCTAATGTCGTTTTTTGTGGTTTTTGCCAGCTTCAACATTTAAAACATGGCCTCCTGCTCTCCCCTGCTTCTGTCAAAAAACTAGGATCCAGCTAGGATTTAGACTGCCTAATAGCGTAGTTACCACTTATTTTCTTTCAAATTTCATTCAGGTTTCGTTTTTGAGACATACACTGTTATAAAATGATTCATGGCACAATAATAATTTAAAACAAATTATGGCACATTCTGAAGGATGGTCGTTACCTTAAGATGACTGAGTTTTTGGCCACATTTTTTGGCACAGAGGGGCTCGAATCCACATTTTAAATGATTTATTGGAAGGATTAGGGATTGCACATAGTTCCAGATTGTTTTATCCTTTTGCTTGATGACCCTATCGGCAGAAGAAAGAGGCACAGCTAAAGTTGGACAACCAAACAAGCCTGACAGTGATGCTGAGTGCAGAAAACTCATGGAAAAGCAGTCAACAAAGGATCAAGAAGGGATCATAAAAGGAGACAAGATATTAAAGGGATACTTCGCCTAAAAGTTATTTATTTTATATGATGCTCAGCCTGAGTTCTCTCGAATGTCTGATGAAAAAAAGTTTTTGATCCCATGGCTCACTGAGAGCAAAGGTTCCAAAAACTGTAGCTACTGAAGTCTGACTCAGTGCACTGGCCAAAGTGTCAGAGCAGCCAGGGGGTGAATACAGCAGGACTCCTCGCTGGAGGCAGGCCTTCAGTTCAGTGAAGGTGCAGGCACAGGAGCTCCTTTATGAGGCATGTCCTAGCAGTGGTCTACTCAGCAGTTTATTCTGCCTAATTACACTGGTGTAGGGCATACTACACATTTACTGTAAATGGAGAGACACACAGTTACACCAAGGGTTTGGGAATTTGAAAAGGAAGTTTTCATACCCTTAAGCTGCTTGGCTGTGTAGGCATAGTAATATATTGTTTTTAGTTTGTACCTTTTTAGTCAATTGAAGTTTTGGTTCCTTTTTTATAACCATTCAGCTCAACTAATGAATTATCGCTAATTTCTGTGGTTAAACTCATGATGAACTCTCTTATTGTGCATATGACCAAACTAAACTCAACTGAACCAATACTGTTGGACACAAATGCACGAGATTAAAAACCTTTTCTTGTCAGACATTCAGAGGTACTGGTGGTGAATACATGATGAAAACTGAAAATAATTTCTTCAATTATGGAGCTTTTGAAGACAGTACATAGAAATCGTTTTTACAGATCCTGGGTGTTGCAGATCCTGGATGCTGAGGTAAGTTGGCCTGATCCAGTGACCTGTAATCTTATGAAATACTGTTTTGCTTCAGCAATACAGAGGCAGAGGAGCTTAAAGGCACTACACCGTAACCATAACATCATGACTTGTCAAAGACACTTGACTGCTCACTTATCAAAACATGTTCATAGGACATAGCTATAAATATAATGCAAATGTGACATCTTTAACCTAATCTAAGCCTACTGACTGATCGGTGGAATCTGTGTGTGTATGCATGTGTGAATTTATCTGCGTGTATATGTACCATCCCTATGTTTACACTCGCATGTGGGCAAGGACAAACTCCCCTTCAGGGCTGGAAGCACATGTGTGTATGTGTGTGTAGCTGTGTTTGTGTGCATATCCATACTTTTCACCATACATGTTTGTGTGTGTTCACGTGTGCATGTGATTTATTTGTGTGCACCCATGGCTATGTTTGTGCATATGTCTGTGCACCAATGTAGGTCAGTGTGCATGTGCATTTCTCAATATGTGTGTAGGTGGATGGTGTAAAAAGTCTCTCTGAGTGAGCATGTGAATGTGTTTAGGTGTTTATGTACAGCCTCGTCTCCTATTCTTTACATGCATGTTTTTGAGGGTGCATGTGTGTGTGTGTGTGTGTGTGTGTGTGCGCCTGTGGTCATCTCTCTGTGTGTAAGTGACATTGGCCTTGGAAGTATTATCTGTTTGCCGCTGGGCAGAGAAAAGGAGGCTGGTGTCAGGTGGGGTTCCCCCTCCGTGTCATCAGAGGTGTCAGACTGTCGGCCGTGCCCCTGGTGAGCATCACTCAGCACACACACGCTTGTTCTGTGTGTGTGTGTGTGTGTGTTTGTGTGTGTGTGTGTGTGTGTGTGTGGGGGGGAGAGGGAGAGA
>OMLB01064425.1:27644-37956 GCA_900302555.1 Myripristis jacobus | reverse complement strand
TCTGTGCATCTTTCTCTGTTTCTTACTCCTCCCCTCCTCCTCGCTCTCTCTCTCTCCCTCTCTCTCTCTCTCTCTCTCTCTCTCTCTCACCCTTGGTCTTTCTTCCTTCTCGTTTGCTCATCCTCTCTCTTCCTTAGTCTCTCTCATCTCTCTTTCATCTAATTCTGGCTTTTTCTCTCCCTCTGCCTGTGGCTCTCTCACTTTCCGCCCGTCTCTTCCCATTGCTCTTTTAACCTGTATCTCTATCAGTCTGTCTTATCTTTTCTCAACTCATACTCTCCCCCCCCTTTGTCTCCCTCTTTCTTGTAATTTATTTCATTTTCATTTTCGCGTTTTGATTAGAAAAACAGTATGTTTCCTCTGCCTGATGAGGTTGATGACAACTCTTGTTGCTCAGTCGTTTTAGCAGAGCAGCACTATTCTGAGAGACACAGAATAGACAAATAAGACATACCCAATTATTGATCACTGGGAATAATACAGACTAGCTTGACGATCATACTGTATAAGTGGACCGGCAAACACCAGGATTTACTGATCCTACATAATGAAGAAAACAAGACGTTAAGCTCACTGATTGAAAATAAATTTTAATTAATTTCAGCTTTTATGTAGCATAGAAAATCATGTTATTCCAGAAAATTCCGTAGGGACAAATCTACCCTCCGATACTCTTACACTGTCATATATCATAAAGCTCTTACATTGGGTTTGTTGCAACAGTTATTTTGTGATGAAGTGTTATAATTTACTTTTTTGTTGTGCCTGCTTTCCTTTAACCTGCGTCATTTGCCTCTGCTTCAGTTAGTGATTTCCTACATTTCCCAGAATGCCCTCCGACAATGCTCGGTAAATGTGTGTGACCTTGTGGACATATGTGGACAGAGCAATAATGATGGCAATAGCATACCGAAAGCGAGAAAGAAGGTTTTCCAGATAAGAAAAACTGAGAATAATGCAACATGTCTTTTGACTGCAGTACATTCTGGTCTATTGAAGCTTCTTCGGGTGGAGAAGTGGGTGTCTGTTTCAGGCTCTGATGTATTAATGGATTTCTCCCTGTATAATTATTAAACACTGGTGCAAAATTGAAGTTCCACAAAGAAGAGACACCCAAACGCTGAAGTTTGCTGTTGATGTTTTAGATCTCTGACACATTTTCTGCAGTTAAACTCCACTGTAGCTGTGAAATGCCTCAAAGTGATTCTGCATCATCTGCATTTGACCAGGAAAATGAAAAAGGAAAGGGAAGGAAAGGAAAGCAGAGAGGAAAGGAAGGCAAAAAGAAAATATTCCAAACAACAAAATGGACCCAGAAATGTGAGGTAGATCACCAATAGCTGTTACTTTTAACACTTGCAGTGTTTTAGAGTGGATTTTTCTTGACTTCACTACACAGTCCAGTGGATGGAAACTGTTGGATTACAGTACAGTGAATTAGGTCTTTGTAAAAGGACACTATAATTGCATAATGCCACGGGCAAAGTGTAAGCCATAAGGCATTCTCCAATGTATATATTACATAAGCTTCAAATACACTCTTTTAAAACCAGAATATGGCTGCACAGTGTGCATCCACAATTTAAAATGAATTACTGATGGATCTAAAACCTTATAATATTCAGTCTTATGTAGCCAAAAACAAGAAAGAGGGAAAAAGAGAAAGAGAGAGAGAGAGAGAGCTTGCTCCTCCCTTGTGCATCAGACCAATGTGCAGCACCACAGAGAATCAATCAGTAAAGAGAGAAAAAGAGACGTTGGCAGTCCTCTGGATGATTTTCTGGGCATATGAGCCTATTTTCTGGTTCAGAGTTTATATCACTGCTCTGAAATGGAGTTTATTTTACTTCTAAAGCTTCTACAAACATCCTGTTGGTCCACAAAGCGTGTCCCAAAGGTGTACTGCATACTAATACTAAAGAGTATTCATCTTCATTGTGTACTGTATTGGTAATGAGTATGACAGAAATTCAACATACTGCACTGTTTTATACTAACTGGAAATTATGCAAGACATCTGCTGACAGCAGCATCATGTGACCTATGTCTTGACATCTTCTGATGCACACCAAATTAAATTTGAAAAACATCAAACTAACAGCCAACACATACAAAAAATATGTAGCCTATTACACAATATTTTTTTGGTTCCTTTTTTCATACTGTTACTGTTGCCATCTGAGACGGCAGAGACGCTCCTGTTGATCAGAACTGACCTGTTTATTTAAAATTTTCAAATCATTAGTAGCTCCTCCTCTACTGTTACATGCTGCACTGTGGGACAACAGCACAATGTAACTGCACAAAATACAAATTGAGTAGGTATGAGCACATTTTTTTTTTTTTATCATATTGCATTTTCATATTTTTATAGTGTGAACACCCTACATACCCAAAACTGAAGTCAGTCATCTGTTCTTTGCCAGGTGGAGCAGCTGCACTTGCTAGGTGCTACCTCCTGATGTGATAATAATGAAATATTTTATTTATCCTGATGATAAAAATCTCTCTCTTTCCAATTGCCCACCTCTACTAGCAAGTCATAGAGCTGGAAGGGATTCAGTGCCTTGCTCAGGCAGTGGTGGACAGTAACGAGTTACATTTACTTTTAGTATTGTACTTAAGTACATTTTTTTGAGTGACTGTACTTGAGAATTTGTTGGGTTTTTTTGGAGACTCATGACTTTTGCTCCACTTTTAACTTTAGACTCCATTAATTTTCTATTAAAGTTGACGTTACTCTTTACTTTCAAGCATAGCTTTGAAGTCAGCTGTTGATTTTTTTTTTCTTTTTCTAAATTTCAATTGGCCACACACTCTGTTCCTCACAGGAGAAAAAAAAAACACTCACATTATTCACTCTTATCTGGATTTGGTGTAAAAGCAGAAATATGTCATCCAGCTCTGTGAAACAAGCGTAAGCAAGACGCATCCGTTCCATTACAGGATAGCGTGAACGACTAACCCGGCGGTGGTAAGTGCATTTGTGTAGCAGAGTGGTTCTACAAGCAAGTCAGTGCATTCATTAAATGGTTTCAGAGTTACCAGGTTCTGTAAATGCATTGTGAAAGCAATACAGGATTGCATTGATATTAAAAAGAATATGGACTTTTGAATACTTTTTAAAAGCAAGTACCCCAAAACTTTAACTCAAGTAAAAAACTGACTGAGCAACTTTCACTTGCATTTGACCAGGAGTATCTCTATTTTGACTCAAGTGCTGGGGTTGTGTTTTGTCCACCACTGTGCTTAGGGATACTCCAGCAGGGAAGATGCTTGCCAGCACATAAACCTGAGCCGAGTCCTCCAGTTGAAAGCCAGTTTTGCTGCTCACTCCTCCACCCTGGTGCTTTATGTTTCAGCTCTCTGGGTGTCCAGCTCTGGGAACAAGTTTGGCTGGTAAAGTATGGATCAGACTGCCCTCAGCCATGGGAATGAATTCTAAGACTGAGACTGGACTTTCTGTGAAACAAAGACGTCAGCTGTCAAATGAATCCACATATTTAGACTTGATAAGGAGCGCATTTCTACTGAGATTGAGCTACATTTTTGTGTGGTTGGCATAAAGAACAACAGGAATGATGCATTCCTCTCGCCTGGTCCCACTGCCTCTCTCTTCTGTCTCTTGCTCCTGTCTTTCTTCTGATGCAGCATAATTAGGCCCCGCCAAGCAGCGTGAGATGATGTGTTTGACTGCTCATCTTTTTTAAACAACTACCAGCACCCCCTCTCCCCTATATTTAAATTTGCCTATGTAAATGTCTGTGTGTACGTGCGTATGTTCTTGTGTGTGTTAGACGAGTGGAAATGCCTCTTTTTTGCATGAGTAGGTGTTACATTTTTCTTTAAAAAGTGGCACTACTTGGTGACAGGACTTCTCATTTCCATAGGCACTTTTCCCTCCGTCTTTCTGTTTCTGTCTCTGAACTTAGCTGACCCCTGCATCTGTTCATCTTATTTCTTTAGTCTCTGTACACCCCACATGTATCAGTTATTGATGACATGATCAATATGTTATCCTCAACAGATGCTGCAGCAGTTAGCCAATATTTATTACAATTTTGTGCTGACTGCATATCTGTTTGTGCTCCAGCAGATCTGAAAATGCATACTATGCACCCCAAATGCCCACAAAATTCACCATATCTGATGAAAATGCTATGGTAAACATACTGGTGGGCTCTTCCTTGTGGATTGCTGGAGGTGCTCTGGCAAGCTGACACAACATCTCAGGAACATTATGGCATTGGAATAGGCTTACATTTTCATTTCATTTCATTTCACAGAAATATAGGATACAAGTGGAGGTGGAGAAGAAGAAGAAGAAGAAGAAGAAGAAGAAGAAGAAGAAGAAGAAGAAGAAGAAGAAGAAGAAGAAGAAGAAGAAGAAGAAGAAGAAGAAGAAGAAGAAGAAGAAGATTTTCTAAACTTTGGACAGTTCCACATAAAGGAATATGACCAATTAGTATCTGGCACATCCCACACTGTTTATTCTCACTGAGGTTACCGCTACAGTAATTGCACTGATAGGAGCTCAAGTGTAGTTTGAAGCCCCTCATATCTGAGTATGCATGCTGAGCAGTGATCACTGAAACTTTCCTCCGAAGGAGCCTGTCCTACTGATTACTAATCAAGCCTCATCTCACAGGATTCAAAAAGCGTTGGTGCCAGAGATTTGTGACTGAGAATTCGGCACCAAACGCCTGTTAGCATTAGTTAGCGATGCCAGTGCAAATCGTCATGTGCGAGCCACATTATCTCAACTGCCCTCTTAAAGCACTCTTCATAATGTGGATTAGCACTCCTATTCTGAGAACCTCCAGCTCTGAGAGTCTGTCTGCGCCCGTTCACACTGAATGCCAGGCCATCAGTGAATAGAAGAAATTGGCTTAAAATTGATTGCTTATATAAATATGTATGAGATAAATATTGTAAATACATGATGTACTATTCTCTCTCTTTCTCTCTGTATAATTCTCTTACTTTGTCTCTTTCTTTCACTCAGTTTTGCCCTTACACAATATATTCTTTTGTTAATACCCAATCAATACAGCAGTGTTGGAGCAATTGCATATACCAGCTCAGGTTTCAATTCTGTTGCCTCACAGATAGTCTGTCTAATAAGGCTCTCAAATGCATGTGCTGTATGAATGTGAATGTGCCAAATATTTACTGAATATCATCACCATTAGTCATCAACAGAGTCATCCATCAGTCCAAAGAGCTAACAGTCAGTCCACCCATTTATCTAGTCATTCATACAGTCATCCATGCATTCAGTCCCTTATTTTATAGGTATTTATTTATTTCTAACACATCAGTGTGTCTAGTTTGGGTGTTACTTTTCCAAAAAAAAAAAAAAAAGTCCCTTGCCTAGGCCCTTGTCAAAAACTGGCAAGGGCCTTGGCAAAAATTTAATTATAGTTAAAGAAGAAATGCAAATGAAATTCAAAATGGGGAGTAAAATAAATATCAGTTCACAATTTTCTCTCTCTCACTGAGTTGTCAAAAAATCATGCATGAAAGCAATTATTGTCCGCCATGGGCCATTATATGTGATTCATGGGAACCTATGGCCTGGCAATTCTTTCCAGTGCATTTTGGTTGAGAAAAAATAGAGCGGTTTTTGATCAGAAAACAACTGAGCATGCAGCTCCAAGCTGTAGAAAATCTTGGCACCATACAGCTATAAATGAAAAAAAAAAATACTGATCCCAAACAAAGCACTGCATTAACAAAAAAAAGTTCAACAGTTCAATAAAACCGCCCCCTTAAGGGACTTAAATATCCCTACAAATCAGTTCAGGCTGGACAAAACTGTCCTCTGAAAAAGCTGATTGCTGACCCTGCTGCATTAAAAAGCAACACCAAATACGACAAGCTAAAGTCAAGTTTATTTTTATAGCCCTTTATCAGAGGTATAGCTCAAAAGATGTCACACACTAATTCATCATATAAATACACATCATACACTACATCAGTGAGATCATATAGCGTACTACATCATACACACCATATATACCATACTAAAGTAAATGCATTCACTTCCACTCACTTTCATGCCCAGTGTTGAGGAATGTTACAATGGTACTGCCATTAAAAGTAACTAATAGCATTGCCTATTGGGAAAAATAAATGGTCATTTTTTTTATACCTGTGTCTTAACACTACAGTCACTGTATTCCACCGCCATACACTTCTACAATTAACTTGGCAAGGTACTGACAGACTTGTTCTTTTCACCCACCAATTCAAAACAGTGGCAAATGCTAGGGATGTTTTTATGGGTTTTCTGGCAGAGCGAAACGCAGCTAGAATCCACAGTAAACGACAGTTTGGGATTTTTTTGTCCCCCATGATCATAGAACTATAGATCGAGCTCAGTCTGTCAGCCCATCCATCCGTCTGTCCGTCCAAGCGCAGCTTCTCAGTTTCTGTGAACCTCCTACAGACAAAACTTGGGGGAAGGACGGATTTTGACACAGAAGTCCGGCATGTTGAATGTAAACCTGATGAACCTGCCCTTTAAAGCTTCAAGCAGCAATGCCTCAGTGATTGCACATTATATAGCTACTAAATAAATAAAACAATTACATCCATGGTGACTTTTACAAGTCAAGTTATAGCTTTTACCTGAAAAAAGTAACTAAGTACTACGATTACATGACTTGAAAAACTATGTTAGGTGAGTAGATACCACAAAATCTGAGTACTGTAACACATTTGTTTTTAACATGATACCTCCAACAGTGTTCATGCCACTAAGCAGTTTAGAATCTCCTGACGTGCTTGTCTGTGGACTTTGGTAGGAAACTGGAGCACAAGGAGGCAACTCATGCAATATCCACACAGAGAGGACCGGGGATGAGATTTGAACCCGCAGTTTGCTAATCACCAAGCCACCGCGCCGCCCAAATACTTATGAAAAAATAAAACTACACACAGAGATGACAGTTACAATGTGTGCAGACACATGTATGGACACACACTGTTTACGATTATGTGTATTGATAAATTGGTGGTAATGAAATTGCACACTGTGTATTGTTCGTGACAAAACAGAAACACTCTGGCATAGTGTCCAGTGATGAATTATCTGCAGATGATGTCAGCACAAACAAACAGGCTGTAATCTGCAAACAATTGCATGGCCATTATCACTGCCCAGCAGAGCGCTCACTACCCACTATCTCTGTGCCTCCGTCAGCCGCTCTTTCAGTCTCTCTCCTGCTCCCATTATCCATCTGCTCCAGAAAGAAGGTTGGAAAAGGTTACTTTCTAATCATAATTAGTTACAGATTACTGAGCGTCTCTTCGAAACAGTTATCAGTTGTAATCCTGAGATACTGGATTACACTGATGTAATGTGATGATTTTCAATTACATCTGTTACTTTGCCAGCGACATATACAAAAGTAATGGCACTGTATTCCAATCATTCCAATCAATTATTATTTTTTGCAAGAATATTCCACCATTCTGTCAGGTTTTATAAAATGATATTGGTGTTTTTCCATTACAGGGTATCAGCTCTACTCATTTTTGGTGCCAGTTATGTTTCTGGATTTCGCTTTCCATCGCAGATAGTGTCCCCTCTCGGTGAATCCCCACCAGTCACATGTGTGCCTCCCTTCCCTACCAGAGCCCTACTTACAGAGTTTTATATATTTAGTTAGTTAGTTAGTTAGTTAGTTAGTTAGTTATTTTAAATCAAAAGACCAACCTGAAATGGCTTCTTCACATGCACACGTTAATGAAAAAAAAAAAAAGATCATTATTACTAGATTATCAAATATGTCACAAATTTCATAAGCCTTTTGGAAGTATTTCCTGGTTGTAAGCAGCAGCCAGCAGGGATTTGCTGTTCAATTTCCCTCTGACCAATGAGCGGTCTGCAGTGTTTTCACGTTTACCTTTTACCAAACTTTTGCTGTAATTGTTACTGCAATCTTACTATTCTTCATCTTTCAATTCTGATGTTATTATTATTGTTATTATCATTATTATTATTACTATTATTATTATTATTGATCTGCCATTTTATCGTTGCTCTATTTCTCCTCCCTCTCTTCATCATGACTTTGTTTACATCTGGTTTAAACATGTCTTTCAGGTGATTCTAACACAAGTGGGCAGCTGAGACACATCGCCGTTCATACCTGTCTTTATCATGTGTCGTGTATCTGCCTTCATCACTTCATTCACTACATCCTTGTCGGGGATGCATCAGCATGCATTAGCATTTACACTACAAATGATAGGTGGTCAAATGCGTCCCACTGTGTCTCTCCAGCCGTATACACTTGTATTTATCGACATCAACTTGTGATCTGATCCTCCTCAGTTTTAATGCACCTGTCTGCGCAGCCCTCCGGCATCACACTCAGTCTCCTATCTTTGTCTATCCATCTGTCATCTAACCCCACTTACCCCCTTTCTGCCCACATAATGGAGTGGCTGTACAGACTCCTTCTTCTTTCTCTTTTTTCCTCCCTCTTTGCTCTTTCTCTCTCTCTCTCTCTCTCTCTCCCTCTCTCTTTCTCTGGAGTCTAGCTGCTGGTCCTTTCATCACTGATGTGACAGGCAAACGGCTTCAGGACGGCCATAATGAAGACTGTCAGCTTGGCTCTGCCACTTAGGCCCATAGCCAACGTCTAACACTGTCTCATCATATGACCTAACCTACATACAACACTGATGCTTTCGTCTATGCTCATAGGCTGCAGTATTAATTTCACCAGTTAGCACCATTTGGGATCCTCTTGACGGCAGAACATGGACTCAACAAGGTGCAGAAAGCATCTGCTGTAGTTCATCCACTTCAAGGTTTGACTTGTTGCACACTCTCTCCGCACTTGTGGCCTGCTAGCTATCACAGAACAAGCTTTGTGATTGTCCACTGAGCTCTCTCCTTGAACTGCTTCGACCCACAGGGCTGCTGCTGACTGGATGTGTTTTGTGGTAACTATAGGCAGTGCTGCATGGACATTCCAGGGTGCCGACTGTTTCTGAGCAGGAATAATCAGACCTTAATTGGTTTGTTTGTTTGTTTGTTTTTTGTTTGATTTGTTTACCAGGCAATCCCATCGAAAAGAGAGACCTGGTCAAGGTAACAGCCATACAAAATCACAAAAAATACCATGTTTACAGCCAGTGGTAAATGTCTACCTATAGAAGCTGGAGCAAAAAGTAATTCCCAGGTAGATGTCTTCTACCCATTCTAAAAAAAAACATCTTTGAATCTTTGAATAATTTAAAGTGCTGCACAAAAATTATAGTATCTCCGAAGACGTTCTTTCCTGTCATTAACTGTAGTTATGCTGATGGCTTGTATCACATTCCAGGAGTTCATCAATGGTAAAAAAATAAAAAAAAAAACCAAGCTGGCTGCTCCATTTGGCCACTTGAATTTCACAGTTCGTGGGCTGGCAATGGCTTCCCCTCAGGAGGCAGCAGCAAGACAGCTTGAGGGCTCTATTTTCGAGCCGGTGTTAACCCGGTGTTAGGCACTAACCAGGCCCAGAGTTGCAAATTTCATCTGGCGTTTTGGCGTTTTTTTTTTACCAGTTTGGGATTTTCATGGTCTAAACTGAACTCACCAGCGCGGAGATGTGTGTAGTGGTGCATCTGGGTGTTTTTCTTACACAGATCAGCAGCACCATTTGATTACAGCGATAATACCAGTAGGGCTGGTATTATTGCCTTAAATGTTTGTACGACAGCCTGGTTAGATTAAGGGCTGATTTTTCTTAGTATTTGTCCTCCACAGTTGCCTATAGGATGTATTACAGCCTTCTCTTATGGCTGATTTCTATAGCCCGCAGAAAGCAACAGGACCTGTATGCTGGTCTACCCAGATTGAAGGAAATGGTGCATCTCATGTTAGCTAATGTGGATACCTACTGTAGCTTAAATCTAGGTAAATCTAGGAAAATCTGCATCAGCTCTTTCAGAAGTACATTTTTGTTTTCTGGACACACAAAGCAGGTTGGCTGTAACTCAAAGTCGTAAACGTACAGTGGAAAACATCATCAGTGGTCACATCCTCATCTGTCAGGTTGCCGGGAGCAGCTGTCTCTCAGTGTTCTCTAACAACAGCAGCACCTGGTGCCTGGAGTTTTTATTTCCAGTAGATAAAGGCCCGTAACTCTGATGAAAATGGTGTAGTAGCACAGAGCGTGGCTGTAATTGTTTTGGTGAAATCTAATAGTGGTAAGCCAGGAAACAAGTCAGCATTTGTGTGTGTGTGTGTGTGTGTGTGCGTGTGTGTGTGTGTGTGTGTGTGTGTGTGTGTGTGTGTGTGTGTGTGTGT